>SMLS01076599.1:0-15009 GCA_004785975.1 Popillia japonica
ATATATGTATATACGAGCCCTAACAACTAAATGTTCGGACAAAGAAATTTTTTTTGAAAATGTTATTTTACACAAACTTAATTTGTTAATTAAAGAATTATATTAAGAACATATTAAAGTCTATTATTTATAATAAATATTTAAATGGTTTTTCTTTCTATACACACTGAACTAAACTGTGGACGAATAAATAAACGAAAATAATACACAACATTGTGACAACTAAATGTTCGGAAGATTTAAGAAACTACTGCTCTAATAGGGCGTTACGTCGCCATGCGCTTTCACCACCGCTGCAATCCTGTCTGGCATTGTTTTTATTAATGATTCACACATGTCAGAGTCGAAACTTTGCCATAATTCACCCAATTTCGTCTTGAAATCGGTAACGGTTCTCTGAGGATTATCACGCAACTTCTGTTTCATTTTATGCCACAATGTCTCGATAACGTTAAGGTCGGGACTGTTCGAGGGCCATGAGAGGACCTTGATGTTATTGTCCCCAAGCCATTTCTTAGTGGTTTTAGTCGTATGGCATGCAGCACCGTCCTGTTGAAATATGAAATTCATATTAGGGTAAAGTGCTCTCGCGCTTGGGAGAATATAATGGGAGATATTTTGCCGCATTACTCTTACCTTCTACCACCTTGTATTTTCCTAGACCCACTGCGGACATGCATCCCCAAATCATAATACCTTTACGAAATTTTACTGTCCTTTTGAGGCAATCTTTATGAAATGCTTCATTTTTGGTTCTAATAACCCGTTTACGAAAGTCTTCTACACGCACGTCAAACTTCGACTCGTCACTAAATATTACTTTGGACCAGTCTTCAACGGTCCATGTCATCTTCGATTTTGCCCAATTGAGTCGATTTATTTTCTGCTTCTCTGTTAGCAGAGGTTTTTCTTTTGCCTAACACATTACGAACAATCAAAAATCATGAATTTAATAAAAACTTGCAAATCGACCTTATAAAAACTAAGTCCAGATTTGTGTATCCATTTTCTACAACACTCCCTAGATAAAGTCTTTCCGATTTTTGCATTTCACTGTGCTGCGATTGCTCTTAAAGTATTACGACGACTGTGTTTGCAAATTTTTTATAGTAATCGTCGATCCCGATTATTCACAATTCCCGGTCTATCTGAACTTTTGGCCTTACATTGGACACTTCCACTATCACCATACTATCACGATAGTGCTTAAGTATGTCCCCAACTGTTGACTTAGCCAAATCTAATTCGTCCGAAATTTCACGTATTTTTTTACCCTGACAGTATTTAGCGATTACCAATTCACGAATTTTAACATTTGTCGCACTTCCTCTGGCCATTTTTGATTAAATTTAACAGAATTTTTCTCAAACCGGCGTCTAACAAGTAACTGCCAAATAACTTTGAATTTATGATAAGCAAACACCTAAGTTATTCTTATTTATAAGCGGAAACTAGATAAATCTGAACATTTAGTTGTCACGGTATTATGCAATATTTTTATTTATTTATTTGCACGCACTTTATTTCAATGTGCATAGAAAGAAAAGCCATTTAAATATTTATTATAAATGATAGACTTTAATATGTTGTTAGTATATTTCTTTAATTAAATAATTTACCTTGTGTAAACTAACGTTTTCAAAAAAAAAATATTTGTCTGAACATTTAGTTGTTAGGGCTCGTATTTTTTTTTTAAATGTGGGTGATAGAGACCAACCGTATTTTAATTAGTTATTGCTATATAAAAACTGAGCTTAACAAACACAAATCACGTCATCACAAATTTTATGCAGGCCTGTGTAATCAATGGAGCTTTTTGCTTGGTAATGGAATTGGCACGGCGCGGAGGGAGAAAGTTTTGAATGAAATTACAACCGAATAGGAAAACGTTTTCCTATTTTAGTTAGCGTAAGGAACGCGTGAACTATAATTCGTCTAACTTTATGACCTCTAATATGACCACTAACTAATTCTGCACTACAAGAAATGTTTGTTACTTCAGATACGATATTGGCACTTACAGGTTGTAGATTCCCGAGTTAATTGCGTATATTCACTTTCTATATTTGTATTCTAATGTTTTATTGCAGACTAAACTCGCGTCCAAGGAAATACAAGCAATTCAATTGATATGGAAGCTGATAGTTATATTGTTCTAGTTAAAACTGGACAGGTTTAGTCTATAACTCAAGCTGATCAAAAGGTACATTAGAGAACATGTATTCGCTTTACAAGTGTAGTACTATCAGAAAAAAATAAAACAAGTTAATTGGCGAATAAATATTTCATTCTAAATGTAAACCTAACGAAAACTGTTTACGAACTACATATGTATGAAGCTGCATATAAACCTTTTATCTGTGAAACATTGTTTAGAAATGTGGTCTCCTCTGTTTTGAATGCTAAGTGAAATCAGAGCCGCCTTTTGAAAAATCCATACAGCGTGGCACCCATACATATGTACATACACGATCAGAGCGGTGGCGGTACTTATATCGTATATAGTATGAAAATGAATGTGGAAGAAGAAGCTTTGCTTCTTGCAATCTTGAATGAAGACGATAAACAAGATATGCGATATACAAGGAGGTAAGAATTCTATTTCATTTTGTTGGCTATTTATAATCAGGAAAAGAAAGGAAGGGGCTGGGTACAAGAAATTAATCAACAACGAAAAGAAGAAGGCGCATTCCATGTTTTATATGAACAGCTTAGATCGGACGAAAAAGGATTCTATATGTACTTTAGAATGGATATTGAATGGTTTGATGAATTATTGTTTCTCATACAAGAAGATACAAAAAAGGATCCTAGGAAGTTCAGAGAACCAACCTGCTGAGTGTTTATCAGTGATACTAAAGTAAGTCATTACTATAATCTTTTCGGGCAAAATATTTGCAGATGGTACATTTAATACCAGAAGATAAAAGTTTTCCTGGTAAAGAAGAACGACTACCCGGCGTTCTTATGGACAATGAAGCTTTTACATTGAGCCAATACCTAATGATACCATTACCATATAAACAAGCATGTTATGACATCATCATCAGAAAAGAAAAGTTTAATTATCAGCTATGCAGGGTCCGGGGAGTTGCCGAAAATGCATTCGGAATATTGGTGAATAATGGCGCGTAGTTTTGAGACCTCTAGAAGTAAAGCTACAAACTTCTGTAAGAATCGTAAAAACTGCTTGTGTTTTACATATTTTTTGCGATCTAAAAAATCCAATGAAACTGCTGAAGATTTAATAGAAACCACTGAAACACCTGCTGGAGAATGATTTTTAAGTAACTCACCAGTAGAAGGGTGAAGATCACCAAATTATGCCTTTTAGCTTCGCGTAAAATTAGTTCATTATTATAATATCATATAATCTTTTTTTATGCTAATACGTGTTTTCGACTTAGCTGGCTATTGTAATTTACATATTTTCTCACTAGAACGTAGCACAGACTGAACGCTGACATGCAGCGACAAAAATGCAAGCTCTGACTGACCGCTTGTATATCTCGCTTAGACTAAATCGTTTCTGCAGTGGTAATGTCCGATAATCTTGATGGACTCAAATGCAAATGTCGCGAAATTCACAGTTTATGATGAAAGATATTTTTTGACATTCAGCCACTGTGGTGGATTGATATGTCTTGCTAAAACTTGTATTAATTTTCTATCTACATACATTTCTGATTTTTAGAGCTTACCGCCAATTTGTAGCTCACTTCAAGAATAATGGTCCATTTTTTTACGTTTGAAAAAGAAAAGAAACTGTGAATAAGTTACAAACATTACATCTACACGACAGTTGTTTACAAATTTAAAAACTAAGATTTAAAAAGATAATCAAGTAATGTCGTATATACATAAATTAGAATGCAAAGACTGTAATAAATGTTACGTAGGGCAAACTAGACAGTATTTAAAAAAACGACTGTATAATCATCAATACACTGTAACGCATAACATAACCGCGGAAACTGCTTTGTCTAAGCATTCTAAAGAATTACGACATAACCTTGATTTTGAAAATGTTAGGATTAAAAAAAAAGAAAATAGTTATAAAAAAAGATTAATATATGAAATGATATATGTACATTAAAAAAGAAAATAACGCGGTCAATTTTAGAACAGATATAGAAAATTTAAGTATTATTTATAATAATTTAATCAGCTAATCGCGCCTGAATTTTATAAAATTAAGCTCTTGACTAGGTTTTTTGCCATGTTTTTCCCTAGTCCTTGAACAGAATTGTTAGAGCTTGACAAAAATACATTGATATAAGGATCATTATTCTTATGATTATAAAATTACATTTCAAAGATTTATTATTATTTTGTCCACGATATTGTAAGCATAATCCTATATATCACTGAATCTTTTCACTGTAGACCTTGTTGATAGGCATGGCTAGTTGCTTATTAATTGACGCGAATTAAATGTCAATTTTATTCCACCGAAGAAGTAGTAACGGAAACCTAATAAATTGTAAAGGTTTTGGAATACATTTGATCTTTAATCGAATTATAGAGTTTTAATTGACCTACAAGTGGGAAAAGCATCAGGAAAATAAGATAATTACATAAAAGGTCATAAGAATACATATTTTAATTATAGCGATTTATAAAAACGAAAAGTTGTCTAAAATGCAAACTTCCTAATTCAAACTACTGCCCACCAGGAAAATCTAAATACCACAATCAGACGCACGAGACAATAACTAAAGCATTCATTAAATAATCATAAACTATGAATTTGAAAAAAAAGCAAAATCAGAAAATGTGCTCGAGTTTGTACTTTTCTTCGTAGAACCATCTACAATAGATATGTATATCCAGGAGATTTCGTTCTAGTAAATCTTGCACGAAAGTTATAATTAAATGTATAACTAGATTTTCCTTAACTTGTAAATTTTAAAGGGTTGACTACGTCGAGTTCTATTTTCTTACATAATTATGCCATTGGCTACTCCCTAACTAAATTGTAAACCAAGAAGACAAAGAATCTGAAAAGAACAAACTTATGAAACAAACAAAGTCGTATATGTTAGATAACGACTCTGCAGAAGATCACTTTTGGAAGACGTTTAGATGCAATGTCTTATAAACACAATTCTTTATTACAATACCATAATCAGAAAACATCGAACAAGGAAGACCTTTCACTTAGACTAAATAAAACAGAAGAAGTGGTAATTTATTAGATAATATCCCAGCGAATAAAGAAAATTATAACACATAAATTCCACATCAATGGAAAAAATATGCTTTTAATGATTTTGCTCTATTGCGAATTAATTCGGACTAATTTGTTTCTAGACAATTTGTTTTTGATTATCAATCAACACTATGCGTTTTGAGTACATAAAGTTACAGACTGGTATATCTTTAATCTTGTATGACGTGCAAAGTGTATACGGCCAAAATACGTGGGACTAAACTTTAAACATTAAATACTAAAACAATGACCATAAATTGTGACAACAAACTTCTCCAAGCGTGTAAAGAAAAACGTATAGTTAATTGATGGGATAATTAACTGTATTTTATTTATTACATGTAAAGCAAACTTTAGTGACGATCGTCGAGTATTAAGTATTGTGTAAGGCAAACCTCACTGTTGAGTCTCTTTCTGCGGTGACACCATATTCCGAAGAGAAGAAGCGTTAAATTTTGGGCAGGATGACATTGTTAAACGTATTAAATTTAATGGACGGATTGATATAGAAGTCTTTCGAGTGGATTATGTTACTCGTCGGTACAATCATATTAATATTTCTATTTTCTTTACGTGAAATTAAATTGTCATTGTAAATTACAAAAGCTATATATATATATATGATTGATTTTTTTTATTATTGTTTGATTTTGCTTAGATGGCGATTTTTATTAAATAGCGTTTTTTCATAGTAAATTAAATCAAAGCATTCTCTTTAGAACAACCCGTATTTGTGTACTTCACAAATAATTTTTTCTTAACAAGTTGTTTTGTCTCAGTTCTTTGTAATTTAATTACAAACATATATGCAGTACAATTGTTTAGGCTAATATTTTCTATATACTTAATATATTGAAGCTGTACTTATTTAGCTGTAGTGAGATCTATGGTAGCATACAACGCAAAAATGGCCAACCGTAGTAAGGGAGGTCTTACTGCTTATTTATTTATTTATCGTATGGCAAAAAATACAGAAACAGACGAAAAATATAGATAAATCAATCAATACAATCAGATATCACAGTGCCAGGTCCAGTTTCTTGATCCAATCAATCGCGGAAGATGTATGGGAAAGAAAGTCGGCCACCTCTCCTGGGTATGCTCTGTTGCCGCTGTGTTGGACAATATGGTCTATAGTTTGTTGCGGGTCTCCGCAGTCACATTTCGCTGAGGGAATCTTGCCCCATCTGTGTAGCATCAGCACATCTACCATGGCCGGTTCGACTCCTATTGGCTGTTTTCCATATTTGACCTGTAACGTTACGGTATATATCTGGTGATATTGACTGTTGCTAGGTCTCCTTCTACCTGTTCAGCGTTGAAGTCATTTGTGCAGAGATCTACTGCTGTTCTGACTGGTGGACTTCGGAATTTGAGACGTCTTGAGGTTGCTTTCGACATATTCTCATGTATGAGTAGTTGTTAATCAACCAATATTTTACGGTATAGGAGGACCAGAGCGTCTGGCAAGTCCGCAATATATGTATATGTCAAAGAGCGCCGGTGCCAGAAACGATCCGTGTGGTAGCCCGCTCCGTAAGTGTCTCACCATACTGATTTTGTTACCCATGACCACTTAGAACATTCTATCGCTCAGCATACCATTCACTAACTGAGCTAAGTTTGTGTCGGGTATAACTCTCAGGAATTTCTACAGTAGACCCTGCCTGCATACCGTATGATATGCAGCCGTCAGGTCAATAAATACAGCTGACGTTTTAAGACATTCTTCGAATCCTGCCTCTATGAAGGTGGTGAAACTCGGGATTTGGTTTTACTGTTATGTATTAGATCAGCACAAAAATGTAGTTCAAGTAGCTCAAATCAAGATAATTGATAGGCCATTTTAAAATTCTAGACATTGGATTTACACTTCAAATCCAAGACAATCAAAAAGTGTATTTCAAGCCAACCTCTTCGAGGTACTATCTCAAGAACAAGGGGAAACCGCATAATGATAAATGCTAATTCTGCTCAAAAGATGACAAAATATCATGTGCGATTGCGGGCTACCACCATGCTTCTTCGGAGGCTTAGAGATCAATTTGGACTAAAAAATTAAGGGAGTTCACAGTAAATCTTATAGGCTGTATGAGAAGAGATACTAAATTAATTGTTAAGATTACTAAGTAATCGGTACGTTGGATATCTTAAAATATTTTGGCACACGGTAAGTAATGAAAAAGGTCACATACAAGAAATTTTACTCGATATGACTTGCTGGCACAACACTTTGGCAAGGGTGAAATTACAGACAGAATGTTTTCTAAACTATCTTTTTATTGATCTTTTGGGATTAGTCCCTGTGTGGCGTCTTTATGCGGAGTTGTTGGACTTGGCAGTGGATTAATTGTCAATTTTACAGAAAGCTGAAGAACCTGGGATTGGCTCTACTCTAAAGTGTCCTCGTGATTAGTTTGTTTTTCGAGAGATTATTTTGGAGTATCAGTGACTGATGACGGAAGAAAATCTATGTCCGAAAATGCATCCGGATTTAGCGGATACATCTCTGTTACACTAAAACCTTTACAGCATTTTCAAGAGTAGCAACGTAAAATGCTTTACCAAAAATGTCCATTACATCGAAAACTGATATTCCTTGTGCTGGGTGATTAGTAATCCATTTATCACATTTCTGCGCATGCTGGCATTTTAATGGGTCAAAAAAGCAACAGTCCAGTGGCTGGATGCGGTGGCTAGTATGGGAAGGAAGTGAGATCATCACAACTTTAAAGTAGCTTCAAGATTACGATGACTAGAATGGTTGTCTAGAATCAACAATATTTTTCTTTCCTCGAAAGGGTTTGTGTGTTTAGCAAAATGTTGTAAATACTTACATATTTTACAAAAAGCTCACTATCTATACAACCGGTACCATTTGCATAACCTACAGTCCCAGCAGGACAATCCTTCATTCAGTCATTCTTTTCCTAGGGTAAAGTACAAATGGCGGAATGTAGAGATCTGATGCCAATATTGCGCAAGTCACCGTAGCAGTGAAACCTCTTTTAGTGCTAATTATTATATGTATTTTTATAACCTTTTTAAACTTATCTTATTATCCAGATAGTTTTTCCACTTTTTAGGTCAATGATAACACTGCAATTCGAACAAAAGTCAAATTTATTCTAAAACCTTTACAATATATATAATCTGGTTTTCGTAACAACTTCGTCAGTGGAATAAAATTGTTGTTACGAAAACCAGATCATATATATTGTAAAGGTTTTGGAATAAATTTGATTTTTGTTCGAATTGCAGTGTTATCATTGACCTAAAAAGTGGAAAAATTATCTGGATAATAAGTGCTAATTATACGAGTAGGTCGCATAGTTTCCGATGTTTTTGTGCAAGATTTTTCTGGGATTAGGTACAATATTTATGCCAGTTTTGTCGGTAGATTTGGTTAGGTTAAAATTTGTATTTATTCATGAATGAGGAGACTAAATCAAAAAGTTTTGTAACTTAAATATTATTAAGTCCAGCTGCTCTGGCAACGCTGGTTGGTTCTGGTTCTCTTAATGATAGGTGCGAATGCCTTCTCCTGAAATTGTATAACCAGCCCATGCCTGCCATTCCTTCCTCTTTATTGAAGCGATGGCTAATTTTCATATTTTCTGCAGCTTGGAAAGTAATTGTTCTTATATCTGTTGCAGTCAAGGATATGTTTAACAAGTTGTTGTTCTTGTTCTTGAGCGAAAACCTGCTTATAGTTATCATTTCGAGGAGCCGTAATATTGTTGATTTTAATACGTCATAAAAGGCAAATTTTCGGGACACTATACTGCTTAGCTGCTTTTGTAATAGTTAACTCGCCCCTCTTAATTGCATTGACAGTACCCTCGGTTTCTTGCACGGTCCACTGTGTGTTTGCATAAGTATGCACTATCTGAAATGCAGTTGTTAGTGGGACACAGAGGACCATGTGTCGCTCCCCTCTGCCCTAAATGTACATTTCCAACTGTTAAATAATTTTTTATAGGTTAGTTGATTCACAATTCTAAATTATTATGATCTCTTAAAACCTTATGTATAGCACTTTTAAATGCCTATAGTGAATAAACACAAATTAAATACCATCACCCCGTTTAAGAAAATATTACAAGCCTTACCTTATAGGTAAAACACTTTCTTTCGCACTGTAACTGCAAGCGCTGTTTTAACCTACAAATCTCACTGCAGCGTGATAAAATGAAGTAGGTACAGTAGAAGTATCAAACTGATGGCGCAGCCTTTACACCAAAAATATCTAAGAAGTTCTCTGTGCCCTAGCGGTGTTCTGTGCCCCACTCTCTCCCCTAGGCAACCAGTTATTACTAGATTGCCTGAACCAAGAGTTTGAAAACCAATGGTTCAGAAGGTATCACCATTTTTTCATTTCCTTCCAACGGCCAGAGAAGGCTTGGAAGTAAGATGGCAAAATTGCCTTATATGTTATGGGAAATTTTTGGGGGATATAATCGTCATGGGCAGCAGTTTAAGCAATTATTGTAGTTCATTTAATGTTAGTTCTTTTTTTGTTACCACTTTTACATGTATGTAAATACTATGTTGCAAATGATTTTGTTAATAAAAAGTTTATTGAGAAAATATTTTTGTGTGGTAGATGCTATGATTATTAAAATTAAAGATATGCACATGTATTTAAAACTTACACTAGTTGTGAAATGTTTATGGAAGAGTCCACTAAACCATTGCTTGTTTGATTTTTTAATAAATTATATATTATATACATATATGTATGTATGTATATACTACTACAAAACTTAAAATAACGAAATCAAAAATACAAAGCAATACTGTAACTAACAAACAGAGCAATCTAAACATTTTCTTTCTTTTTTGTTCTCAAATATTCATATACACAATATAGTATTAGAAAACATAGATATTGTTTATAAAACTAATCTTTGAGAAATAATCATGAATATGTCTTTAATAGTACTTCTTTTTTTATTAAAAATTTTCCTCATACGTTTATGACAAAGTGTTATCGTATTAGTTATATGTAACATATTCTAAACTTTTCTAGGAATCAGAATATTACAAAAAACGATGATAGTTGAATTTAAAAATGAAGTGGTGATGCCAGTTCGAGTTAAACCGGAAATCTAAAAGAAGGTGGCAAAGGTTTGAAAGGTGCACGGTTTCGATAAGCAAATTTTAAATTATTACCTTATTCTGTTCCCACCCGGTATGTGTTGATCAATGCTTTTATTAACGTTTGATGAAATACTTGTTTTCGTAGTTAATTGTACCTTGGAGTATTAATGCCACTTCCGGTTAGACCGCAAATGAAAAAGAAGGTAGCGAAGTTTTGAAAGGTGCACGTCTTCACAGCATACCTGCCTCAATTTTAAATATCGAGTAAATGTATTATTCTATAAAAAGTTAGTTTATTCTCTTATCATCCGGTATACATATGTTGATGAGGGCTTTCATTAATGGTTGATGAACTAGTTCCCGTTGTTAATTGCACATGGGATTTAAATGTTATTGTTAGATTTACCTACGTATAGACTAGCACCCAATATGGAAAAGAGGTGACCTGGAACAACCTTACTTTGTATAGCCTGAGAGGTACCAGAATGGATATTCTAAATATAGAGATCTACCTAAAAAGGTGCTGGTGCATTTTTAATAAACGTTGAATCTTTTGGCATGTACAGTTGATGATTAATATTGAAAATAAAATAAAATACACAATATA
Organism: Popillia japonica; assembly: GCA_004785975.1. Classification (NCBI taxonomy): domain Eukaryota; kingdom Metazoa; phylum Arthropoda; class Insecta; order Coleoptera; family Scarabaeidae; genus Popillia; species Popillia japonica. Next base: position 10,923 of record SMLS01076599.1, read on the forward strand.
AAAATTTTTATCGTAAACATACATATATACGAGCCCAGGCTCAAAATAGTTCGGCCGGCTATCAATTTTAACTAGGTGGTTAATAAAATTAAAAAAAAGGTTTCTTGAAAAACATATTCTTTGCAAAACTTTATTACTATAGTAAAATATGGACTTTAGGCTTAGATTTGGTGAAAAAATATTTTACATTTATTAATATTTGCAACCTTAACAATAATAAATAAAGAACGAGTGACAGGTCAAAATAGTTCGGTCATTATTTTAGTATTGGGTTACGTCCTCTTTATTGATCATAGCAGCTGTTATCCTATTCGGCATTGTGTTCACAAGTTGAGCACACTCATCCGGCTGTATATTGTACCATATTTCTTGTAATTTTGTTTTCAACTCGATTACTATGCGTGCTAGGTTCTTACGCAGTTCCTTCTTCATTTTATGCCACAGAGACTCGATAGGTGAGAAGTCCGGACTGCTTGAAGGCCATGATAAAGTCGTAATTTGATGTTCTGTCAACCAGTGCTTTACCGCTTTTGCTGTATGACACGCAGCACCATCTTGTTGGAATACAAAGTCTCCTTCAACAGATTGACATATCGGAATGAATGGCAAAAGACTTTCAGTTAGAATTGTTTTATATGTATCGGCGTTAATAGTACTATGGATGAATTGTAGTTTTCCCACTCCTCTTCCAGATATGCAACCCCATATTATGATGGAGGCTGGAAACTTCACCTTTTTAACCAAAACAGTTGGTATAGTATGCTTCCGCTGATGTACGTAATATACGTTTTCTAGTGTACCCTACGCATACATCAAATTTGGACTCATCACTCCAAATTACTGGATGCCATTGTCGCGAAGTCCAATTTTTATGCGATTTAACCCACTTTAACCGGTTGCGTTTTTGTAAATTCGTAAGCAACGGCTTTTCTTTTGCCTAGTGAATAATATAATAATCTAAGAATAATTTGCAACAGGGAAATCACGTGAAAAAAATAACTTATAAAACTTGTAGCCTAATTTTCTGACTGTTCTTTTGGTAGTCGATAAAGAAATTTGTTTTTGAATCATTTGCCGTCATAATACAGTGAGTTCTCGAGCAGTTGATCGTCGATTTGATTTGACAATTCTTCTCAGAGCCCGGGCATCGGCACCAGAAATTTTTGATGGACGACCATTTTTTTAGATTCTGTCACATTTCCAGTTTTCTTAAACAAATTAATAATATCTTGCACAGTCGACCGTGGAACTGAGTGAGAAATTGAAATTTTTCGTGCAGAAATTCCATGTCTATGGGCATTAATAATAGATTTTCGTAAATCACCACTCAATGATTTGCCGCGAGCCATGTCAGTCTAGTCTGACACACTGACAACTTATATCAGTAGCTACTGCGAGTACTGACTAATGTGCTGAACTAATGAACACAATACCCGATAGGATTATAGGCCCTGTGAGCAATAAATGAAGCGTAACTCGATATAAAAATAATAGCCGAACTATTTTGAACCGTCACTAATTCTTCATTTATTATGGTTAAGGTTGCAAATATTAACAGATGTAAAATATTTTGTCACTGAATGTAAGCCTAATGTTTATATTTTACTATAGTAAAACATTTTTGCAAGGAATAGGTTTCTTATGAAAACTTTTTTATAATTTTATGAACCGCTTCATTAAAATTGATAGCCGGCCGAACTATTCTGAGCCTGGGCTCGTATATACATAGTTCAGACAAAAACAATATAACTTTCAACAAAACATGTTTTCGTCTGATACTATTTAAGTCTTGAAAGTGGTTCTGATTTTTTTAAACGATTTACCTATTAGGTATTATACAGCAGGTTAACATAAGTACGATGTATTGCACGATTGCAATCATTTTGTCATACCTACTTTAAATAGGAATGTATTCAGTAACTTTCTTCTTTTAACAATATTTAAAAACTGATTACCAATTCTGTATTTTCTAACTTATTCCTCGGCCTGCATGAATTAGGAACTGCATAAGAATTAACCTTGGATATGATGTTGAAGGTTTTTGGTTGCTATTATTCTATAATTAACGGTATAAGAAATTGTGTAACGTTGTTTTTTTAACGATGCGTGTAATTAACCTTGCCGTGCATAATATTATTTTCACAATGTTAAGGAACAAGACTGTATTTACTTGTTAATTACCTATAATTACTAAAGTAATTGGTGAATATTTTTATGTCTCATAATTTGTAATATAGGTATACAATGTTTCGTCCCCACCATTTACCTCGACTGTTTCGCCCACGGATGTTACGGCTTCGTACCATTTCACCCCCGGCCGTTTCACTTCCGAAAATAATAGATAATTTTTCAAATAATATTTATTATTATTCATAAACTCATACGCGTCCTCACTTCTTAGCGAATTTTCATACCCCTTACCTCTTCCCGGCTTTATTTATCCTATTTCTCAAAACGACCGGTATAGTCCATTCAGTGTAAGTTCCGATTTTTTAAATGTCACATCCCCTTCGCACTGTTACCGCTTCGCATGCGAGTAAGAAAAGGTTATGTTTTGTATTGACTTTTATTGATGCAAATCATGACCACGTAAAAATTAAGTATTACATAGGTACTGTTGTGTATGAAATTTGTAAGTTATTAAAGTGATTCTTAACTATATATGCATAAATATATAGAACAGAGTTAATATACTTCCGATATGAATGGTACAGGAAATAAATATAAAAGCAAGATCGCATTACTTGGCCTAAATGTTTCACTACGTATGATTGAACGGAATTAGAAAGCACGAGTATGATATAAGCTTGCAATATTGTGTGAAGATAATCCAATCTACGATAATTTATTTTACTTCTGTGATATACAAGTTATAAATGGCATAAAAAAGAGGTTATTAAGGAACTTTTTATTTCTATATTGAACTATTTATTTACAACAAAAATACTTCAGTATTAATTCTACGACAAATATACAAAACTCATAGTGTAAACCTATTACGTAAACATAATAAGAAAACCATTTGCTTTACGATTTAATGATACGTACAAATTGCACACTACATTATTAGAGACCGGACTGAAAAGTTGTTCTTGTGGTTAAAAGTCATCGGAATCATCAAATAAACTGCCCGATTCACCATCACTTATATCCAAATTAATAATAAATTCTGCCATTTCATTCCTATCAAATCCGACCTCCCTTTTCCACCAGTCCTCTATATTGTTTTCAACATGGTCGATACAATTGCTCCACATTTCTGGTGTTACATGTTCAAATGCTTCCTGCCATAGTCTCAAAACATTCTCTGCTCCTCCTCCATATTTTCCTATATTATCATTATAATACTTCTTCGTAATTCCCCACACATTTTCAATCGCATTGAATGTACAATGATATGGGGGTAGCCGAAGTATGTTATGTCCATACTTTTTTTTCATTTTCATTTTTGTTTTTGGCGTAACCCATCAGAAAATCTATCCGACAAAGAGTAATATGCGACTGTGCCATTAGTGCTCCACGAGGATCATTTTTTTTCCAATGAAAACCAATATTACGTAAAATAATTGATAAAGATGTTCTACCGCGATTGTATATGCCTTTCTCTTGCAGGATGTTATGCAAGGTTATAAGAGTGACATGCTGTTCTGAAAGATATATGATAAAGATATGATATAAGATACAAAGAGTGAAACTTACTATCTCGATACATATCATATATTGCATTCCGAATAGCCATTTTATCAAAGTCGTCAATATCAGTGAGTGGTTTCTTACGATGCCGTCTTTTCTTGCGGCTGTTCAAGGGTCTACCTTGTCTAATGTCTTTCGATATAGCCGACATCGTACTAGGGTGAAGTTGCAAAGCTGACGCTTATATTTTACCTTTCGTACATCCCTTGGACCACCACTATCACGTTCTTTCTCAAAATAGGAAATCAGAGAAGCAACAAGTTTCTTTGATTGAGAATTCAAACCTTTCGGCATTTCGAGGTTAGATTCTCTTTCACCCTGCACTTTTCACGAGATAAGCGAAAGATCACCGATTACTATCCTAATATAAATGTTGTTCTCACAAGAACTATTT
>SMLS01076600.1:0-13318 GCA_004785975.1 Popillia japonica
ATATATGTATATACGAGCCCTAACAACTAAATGTTCGGACAAAGAAAATTTTTTTGAAAATGTTATTTTACACAAACTTAATTTGTTAATTAAAGAATTATATTAAGAACATATTAAAGTCTATTATTTATAATAAATATTTAAATGGTTTTTCTTTCTATACACACTGAACTAAACTGTGGACGAATAAATAAACGAAAATAATACACAACATTGTGACAACTAAATGTTCGGAAGATTTAAGAAACTACTGCTCTAATAGGGCGTTACGTCGCCATGCGCTTTCACCACCGCTGCAATCCTGTCTGGCATTGTTTTTATTAATGATTCACACATGTCAGAGTCGAAACTTTGCCATAATTCACACAATTTCGTCTTGAAATCGGTAACGGTTCTCTGAGGATTATCACGCAACTTCTGTTTCATTTTATGCCACAATGTCTCGATAACGTTAAGGTCGGGACTGTTCGAGGGCCATGAGAGGACCTTGATGTTATTGTCCCCAAGCCATTTCTTAGTGGTTTTAGTCGTATGGCATGCAGCACCGTCCTGTTGAAATATGAAATTCATATTAGGGTAAAGTGCTCTCGCGCTTGGGAGAATATAATGGGAGATATTTTGCCGCATTACTCTTACCTTCTACCACCTTGTATTTTCCTAGACCCACTGCGGACATGCATCCCCAAATCATAATACCTTTACGAAATTTTACTGTCCTTTTGAGGCAATCTTTATGAAATGCTTCATTTTTGGTTCTAATAACCCGTTTACGAAAGTCTCCTACACGCACGTCAAACTTCGACTCGTCACTAAATATTACTTTGGACCAGTCTTCAACGGTCCATGTCATCTTCGATTTTGCCCAATTGAGTCGATGTATTTTCTGCTTCTCTGTTAGCAGAGGTTTTTCTTTTGCCTAACACATTACGAACAATCAAAAATCATGAATTTAATAAAAACTTGCAAATCGACCTTATAAAAACTAAGTCCAGATTTGTGTATCCATTTTCTACAACACTCCCTAGATAAAGTCTTTCCGATTTTTGCATTTCACTGTGCTGCGATTGCTCTTAAAGTATTACGACGACTGTGTTTGCAAATTTTTTATAGTAATCGTCGATCCCGATTATTCACAATTCCCGGTCTATCTGAACTTTTGGCCTTACATTGGACACTTCCACTATCACCATACTATCACGATAGTGCTTAAGTATGTCCCCAACTGTTGACTTAGCCAAATCTAATTCGTCCGAAATTTCACGTATTTTTTTACCCTGAGAGTATTTAGCGATTACCAATTCACGAATTTTAACATTTGTCGCACTTCCTCTGGCCATTTTTGATTAAATTTAACAGAATTTTTCTCAAACCGGCGTCTAACAAGTAACTGCCAAATAACTTTGAATTTATGATAAGCAAACACCTAAGTTATTCTTATTTATAAGCGGAAACTAGATAAATCCGAACATTTAGTTGTCACGGTATTATGCAATATTTTTATTTATTTATTTGCACGCACTTTATTTCAATGTGCATAGAAAGAAAAGCCATTTAAATATTTATTATAAATGATAGACTTTAATATGTTGTTAGTATATTTCTTTAATTAAATAATTTAGCTTGTGTACACTAACGTTTTCAAAAAAAAAAATATTTGTCTGAACATTTAGTTGTTAGGGCTCGTATTTTTTTTTTAAATGTGGGTGATAGAGACCAACCGTATTTTAATTAGTTATTGCTATATAAAAACTGAGCTTAACAAACACAAATCACGTCATCACAAATTTTATGCAGGCCTGTGTAATCAATGGAGCTTTTTGCTTGGTAATGGAATTGGCACGGCGCGGAGGGAGAAAGTTTTGAATGAAATTACAACCGAATAGGAAAACGTTTTCCTATTTTAGTTAGCGTAAGGAACGCGTGAACTATAATTCGTCTAACTTTATGACCTCTAATATGACCACTAACTAATTCTGCACTACAAGAAATGTTTGTTACTTCAGATACGATATTGGCACTTACAGGTTGTAGATTCCCGAGTTAATTGCGTATATTCACTTTCTATATTTGTATTCTAATGTTTTATTGCAGACTAAACTCGCGTCCAAGGAAATACAAGCAATTCAATTGATATGGAAGCTGATAGTTATATTGTTCTAGTTAAAACTGGACAGGTTTAGTCTATAACTCAAGCTGATCAAAAGGTACATTAGAGAACATGTATTCGCTTTACAAGTGTAGTACTATCAGAAAAAAATAAAACAAGTTAATTGGCGAATAAATATTTCATTCTAAATGTAAACCTAACGAAAACTGTTTACGAACTACATATGTATGAAGCTGCATATAAACCTTTTATCTGTGAAACATTGTTTAGAAATGTGGTCTCCTCTGTTTTGAATGCTAAGTGAAATCAGAGCCGCCTTTTGAAAAATCCATACCGCGTGGCACCCATACATATGTACATACACGATCAGAGCGGTGGCGGTACTTATATCGTATATAGTATGAAAATGAATTTGGAAGAAGAAGCTTTGCTTCTTGCAATCTTGAATGAAGACGATAAACAAGATATGCGATATACAAGGAGGTAAGAATTCTATTTCATTTTGTTGGCTATTTATAATCAGGAAAAGAAAGGAAGGGGCTGGGTACAAGAAATTAATCAACAACGAAAAGAAGAAGGCGCATTCCATGTTTTATATGAACAGCTTAGATCGGACGAAAAAGGATTCTATATGTACTTTAGAATGGATATTGAATGGTTTGATGAATTATTGTTTCTCATACAAGAAGATACAAAAAAGGATCCTAGGAAGTTCAGAGAACCAACCTGCTGAGTGTTTATCAGTGATACTAAAGTAAGTCATTACTATAATCTTTTCGGGCAAAATATTTGCAGATGGTACATTTAATACCAGAAGATAAAAGTTTTCCTGGTAAAGAAGAACGACTACCCGGCGTTCTTATGGACAATGAAGCTTTTACATTGAGCCAATACCTAATGATACCATTACCATATAAACAAGCATGTCATGACATCATCATCAGAAAAGAAAAGTTTAATTATCAGCTATGCAGGGTCCGGGGAGTTGCCGAAAATGCATTCGGAATATTGGTGCATAATGGCGCGTAGTTTTGAGACCTCTAGAAGTAAAGCTACAAACTTCTGTAAGAATCGTAAAAACTGCTTGTGTTTTACATATTTTTTGCGATCTAAAAAATCCAATGAAACTGCTGAAGATTTAATAGAAACCACTGAAACACCTGCTGGAGAATGATTTTTAAGTAACTCACCAGTAGAAGGGTGAAGATCACCAAATTATGCCTTTTAGCTTCGCGTAAAATTAGTTCATTATTATAATATCATATAATCTTTTTTTATGCTAATACGTGTTTTCGACTTAGCTGGCTATTGTAATTTACATATTTTCTCACTAGAACGTAGCACAGACTGAACGCTGACATGCAGCGACAAACATGCAAGCTCTGACTGACCGCTTGTATATCTCGCTTAGACTAAATCGTTTCTGCAGTGGTAATGTCCGATAATCTTGATGGACTCAAATGCAAATGTCGCGAAATTCACAGTTTATGATGAAAGATATTTTTTGACATTCAGCCACTGTGGTGGATTGATATGTCTTGCTAAAACTTGTATTAATTTTCTATCTACATACATTTCTGATTTTTAGAGCTTACCGCCAATTTGTAGCTCACTTCAAGAATAATGGTCCATTTTTTTATGTTTGAAAAAGAAAAGAAACTGTGAATAAGTTACAAACATTACATCTACACGACAGTTGTTTACAAATTTAAAAACTAAGATTTAAAAAGATAATCAAGTAATGTCGTATATACATAAATTAGAATGCAAAGACTGTAATAAATGTTACGTAGGGCAAACTAGACAGTATTTAAAAAAACGACTGTATAATCATCAATACACTGTAACGCATAACATAACCGCGGAAACTGCTTTGTCTAAGCATTCTAAAGAATTACGACATAACCTTGATTTTGAAAATGTTAGGATTAAAAAAAAAGAAAATAGTTATAAAAAAAGATTAATATATGAAATGATATATGTACATTAAAAAAGAAAATAACGCGGTCAATTTTAGAACAGATATAGAAAATTTAAGTATTATTTATAATAATTTAATCAGCTAATCGCGCCTGAATTTTATAAAATTAAGCTCTTGACTAGGTTTTTTGCCATGTTTTTCCCTAGTCCTTGAACAGAATTGTTAGAGCTTGACAAAAATACATTGATATAAGGATCATTATTCTTATGATTATAAAATTACATTTCAAAGATTTATTATTATTTTGTCCACGATATTGTAAGCATAATCCTATATATCACTGAATCTTTTCTCTGTAGACCTTGTTGATAGGCATGGCTAGTTGCTTATTAATTGACGCGAATTAAATGTCAATTTTATTCCACCGAAGAAGTAGTAACGGAAACCTAATAAATTGTAAAGGTTTTGGAATACATTTGATCTTTAATCGAATTATAGAGTTTTAATTGACCTACAAGTGGGAAAAGCATCAGGAAAATAAGATAATTACATAAAAGGTCATAAGAATACATATTTTAATTATAGCGATTTATAAAAACGAAAAGTTGTCTAAAATGCAAACTTCCTAATTCAAATTACTGCCCACCAGGAAAATCTAAATACCACAATCAGACGCACGAGACAATAACTAAAGCATTCATTAAATAATCATAAACTATGAATTTGAAAAAAAAGCAAAATCAGAAAATGTGCTCGAGTTTGTACTTTTCTTCGTAGAACCATCTACAATAGATATGTATATCCAGGAGATTTCGTTCTAGTAAATCTTGCACGAAAGTTATAATTAAATGTATAACTAGATTTTCCTTAACTTGTAAATTTTAAAGGGTTGACTACGTCGAGTTCTATTTTCTTACATAATTATGCCATTGGCTACTCCCTAACTAAATTGTAAACCAAGAAGACAAAGAATCTGAAAAGAACAAACTTATGAAACAAACAAAGTCGTATATGTTAGATAACGACTCTGCAGAAGATCACTTTTGGAAGACGTTTAGATGCAATGTCTTATAAACACAATTCTTTATTACAATACCATAATCAGAAAACATCGAACAAGGAAGACCTTTCACTTAGACTAAATAAAACAGAAGAAGTGGTAATTTATTAGACAATATCTCAGCGAATAAAGAAAATTATAACACATAAATTCCACATCAATGGAAAAAATATGCTTTTAATGATTTTGCTCTATTGCGAATTAATTCGGACTAATTTGTTTCTAGACAATTTGTTTTTGATTATCAATCAACACTATGCGTTTTGAGTACATAAAGTTACAGACTGGTATATCTTTAATCTTGTATGACGTGCAAAGTGTATACGGCCAAAATACGTGGGACTAAACTTTAAACATTAAATACTAAAACAATGACCATAAATTGTGACAACAAACTTCTCCAAGCGTGTAAAGAAAAACGTATAGTTAATTGATGGGATAATTAACTGTATTTTATTTATTACATGTAAAGCAAACTTTAGTGACGATCGTCGAGTATTAAGTATTGTGTAAGGCAAACCTCACTGTTGAGTCTCTTTCTGCGGTGACACCATATTCCGAAGAGAAGAAGCGTTAAATTTTGGGCAGGATGACATTGTTAAACGTATTAAATTTAATGGACGGATTGATATAGAAGTCTTTCGAGTGGATTATGTTACTCGTCGGTACAATCATATTAATATTTCTATTTTCTTTACGTGAAATTAAATTGTCATTGTAAATTACAAAAGCTATATATATATATGATTGATTTTTTTTTATTATTGTTTGATTTTGCTTAGATGGCGATTTTTTTTAAATAGCGTTTTTTTATAGTAAATTAAATCAAAGCATTCTCTTTAGAACAACCCGTATTTGTGTATTTCACAAATAATTTTTTCTTAACAAGTTTTTTTGTCTCAGTTCTTTGTAATTTAATTACAAACATATATGCAGTACAATTGTTTAGGCTAATATTTTCTATATACTTAATATATTGAAGCTGTACTTATTTAGCTGTAGTGAGATCTATGGTAGCATACAACGCAAAAATGGCCAACCGTAGTAAGGGAGGTCTTACTGCTTATTTATTTATTTATCGTATGGCAAAAAATACAGAAACAGACGAAAAATATAGATAAATCAATCAATACAATCAGATATCACAGTGCCAGGTCCAGTTTCTTGATCCAATCAATCGCGGAAGATGTATGGGAAAGAAAGTCGGCCACCTCTCCTGGGTATGCTCTGTTGCCGCTGTGTTGGACAATATGGTCTATAGTTTGTTGCGGGTCTCCGCAGTCACATTTCGCTGAGGGAATCTTACCCCATCTGTGTAGCATCAGCACATCTACCATGGCCGGTTCGACTCCTATTGGCTGTTTTCCATATTTGACCTGTAACGTTACGGTATATATCTGGTGATATTGACTGTTGCTAGGTCTCCTTCTACCTGTTCAGCGTTGAAGTCATTTGTGCAGAGATCTACTGCTGTTCTGACTGGTGGACTTCGGAATTTGAGACGTCTTGAGGTTGCTTTCGACATATTCTCATGTATGAGTAGTTGTTAATCAACCAATATTTTACGGTATAGGAGGACCAGAGCGTCTGGCAAGTCCGCAATATATCTATATGTCAAAGAGCGCCGGTGCCAGAAACGATCCGTGTGGTAGCCCGCTCCGTAAGTGTCTCACCATACTGATTTTGTTACCCATGACCACTTAGAACATTCTATCGCTCAGCATACCATTCACTAACTGAGCTAAGTTTGTGTCGGGTATAACTCTCAGGAATTTCTACAGTAGACACTGCCTGCATACCGTATGATATGCAGCCGTCAGGTCAATAAATACAGCTGACGTTTTAAGACATTCTTCGAATCCTGCCTCTATGAAGGTGGTGAAACTCGGGATTTGGTTTTACTGCTATGTATTAGATCAGCACAAAAATGTAGTTCAAGTAGCTCAAATCAAGATAATTGATAGGCCATTTTAAAATTCTAGACATTGGATCTACACTTCAAATCCAAGACAATCAAAAAGTGTATTTCAAGCCAACCTCTTCGAGGTACTATCTCAAGAACAAGGGGAAACCGCATAATGATAAATGCTAATTCTGCTCAAAAGATGACAAAATATCATGTGCGATTGCGGGCTACCACCATCCTTCTTCGGAGGCTTAGAGATCAATTTGGACTAAAAAATTAAGGGAGTTCACAGTAAATCTTATAGGCTGTATGAGAAGAGATACTAAATTAATTGTTAAGATTACTAAGTAATCGGTACGTTGGATATCTTAAAATATTTTGGCACACGGTAAGTAATGAAAAAGGTCACATACAAGAAATTTTACTCGATATGACTTTCTGGCACAACACTTTGGCAAGGGTGAAATTACAGACAGAATGTTTTCTAAACTATCTTTTTATTGATCTTTTGGGATTAGTCCCTGTGTGGCGTCTTTATGCGGAGTTGTTGGACTTGGCAGTGGATTAATTGTCAATTTTACAGAAAGCTGAAGAACCTGGGATTGGCTCTACTCTAAAGTGTCCTCGTGATTAGTTTGTTTTTCGAGAGATTATTTTGGAGTATCAGTGACTGATGACGGAAGAAAATCTATGTCCGAAAATGCATCCGGATTTAGCGGATACATCTCTGTTACACTAAAACCTTTACAGCATTTTCAAGAGTAGCAACGTAAAATGCTTTACCAAAAATGTCCATTACATCGAAAACTGATATTCCTTGTGCTGGGTGATTAGTAATCCATTTATCACATTTCTGCGCATGCTGGCATTTTAATGGGTCAAAAAAGCAACAGTCCAGTGGCTGGATGCGGTGGCTAGTATGGGAAGGAAGTGAGATCATCACAACTTTAAAGTAGCTTCAAGATTACGATGACTAGAATGGTTGTCTAGAATCAACAATATTTTTCTTTCCTCGAAAGGGTTTGTGTGTTTAGCAAAATGTTGTAAATACTTACATATTTTACAAAAAGCTCACTATCTATACAACCGGTACCATTTGCATAACCTACAGTCCCAGCAGGACAATCCTTCATTCAGTCATTCTTTTCCTAGGGTAAAGTACAAATGGCGGAATGTAGGGATCTGATGCCAATATTGCGCAAGTCACCGTAGCAGTGAAACCTCTTTTAGTGCTAATTATTATATGTATTTTTATAACCTTTTTAAACTTATCTTATTATCCAGATAGTTTTTCCACTTTTTAGGTCAATGATAACACTGCAATTCGAACAAAAGTCAAATTTATTCTAAAACCTTTACAATATATATAATCTGGTTTTCGTAACAACTTCGTCAGTGGAATAAAATTGTTGTTACGAAAACCAGATCATATATATTGTAAAGGTTTTGGAATAAATTTGATTTTTGTTCGAATTGCAGTGTTATCATTGACCTAAAAAGTGGAAAAATTATCTGGATAATAAGTGCTAATTATACGAGTAGGTCGCATAGTTTCCGATGTTTTTGTGCAAGATTTTTCTGGGATTAGGTACAGTATTTATGCCAGTTTTGTCGGTAGATTTGGTTAGGTTAAAATTTGTATTTATTCATGAATGAGGAGACTAAATCAAAAAGTTTTGTAACTTAAATATTATTAAGTCCAGCTGCTCTGGCAACGCTGGTTGGTTCTGGTTCTCTTAATGATAGGTGCGAATGCCTTCTCCTGAAATTGTATAACCAGCCCATGCCTGCCATTCCTTCCTCTTTATTGAAGCGATGGCTAATTTTCATATTTTCTGCAGCTTGGAAAGTAATTGTTCTTATATCTGTTGCAGTCAAGGATATGTTTAACAAGTTGTTGTTCTTGTTCTTGAGCGAAAACCTGCTTATAGTTATCATTTCGAGGAGCCGTAATATTGTTGATTTTAATACGTCATAAAAGGCAAATTTTCGGGACACTATACTGCTTAGCTGCTTTTGTAATAGTTAACTCGCCCCTCTTAATTGCATTGACAGTACCCTCGGTTTCTTGCACGGTCCACTGTGTGTTTGCATAAGTATGCACTATCTGAAATGCAGTTGTTAGTGGGGCACAGAGGACCATGTGTCGGTCCCCTCTGCCCTAAATGTACATTTCCAACTGTTAAATAATTTTTTATAGGTTAGTTGATTCACAATTCTAAATTATTATGATCTCTTAAAACCTTATGTATAGCACTTTTAAATGCCTATAGTGAATAAACACAAATTAAATACCATCACCCCGTTTAAGAAAATATTACAAGCCTTACCTTATAGGTAAAACACTTTCTTTCGCACTGTAACTGCAAGCGCTGTTTTAACCTACAAATCTCACTGCAGCGTGATAAAATGAAGTAGGTACAGTAGAAGTATCAAACTGATGGCGCAGCCTTTACACCAAAAATATCTAAGAAGTTCTCTGTGCCCTAGCGGTGTTCTGTGCCCCACTCTCTCCCCTAGGCAACCAGTTATTACTAGACTGCCTGAACCAAGAGTTTGAAAACCAATGGTTCAGAAGGTATCACCATTTTTTCATTTCCTTCCAACGGCCAGAGAAGGCTTGGAAGTAAGACGGCAAAATTGCCTTATATGTTATGGGAAATTTTTGGGGGATATAATCGTCATGGGCAGCAGTTTAAGCGATTATTGTAGTTCATTTAATGTTAGTTCTTTTTTTGTTACCACTTTTACATGTATGTAAATACTATGTTGCAAATGATTTTGTTAATAAAAAGTTTATTGAGAAAATATTTTTGTGTGGTAGATGCTATGATTATTAAAATTAAAGATATGCACATGTATTTAAAACTTACACTAGTTGTGAAATGTTTATGGAAGAGTCCACTAAACCATTGCTTGTTTGATTTTTTAATAAATTATATATTATATACATATATGTATGTATGTATATACTACTACAAAACTTAAAATAACGAAATCAAAAATACAAAGCAATACTGTAACTAACAAACAGAGCAATCTAAACATTTTCTTTCTTTTTTGTTCTCAAATATTCATATACACAATATAGTATTAGAAAACATAGATATTGTTTATAAAACTAATCTTTGAGAAATAATCATGAATATGTCTTTAATAGTACTTCTTTTTTTATTAAAAATTTTCCTCATACGTTTATGACAAAGTGTTATCGTATTAGTTATATGTAACATATTCTAAACTTTTCTAGGAATCAGAATATTACAAAAAACGATGATAGTTGAATTTAAAAATGAAGTGGTGATGCCAGTTCGAGTTAAACCGGAAATCTAAAAGAAGGTGGCAAAGGTTTGAAAGGTGCACGGTTTCGATAAGCAAATTTTAAATTATTACCTTATTCTGTTCCCACCCGGTATGTGTTGATCAATGCTTTTATTAACGTTTGATGAAATACTTGTTTTCGTAGTTAATTGTACCTTGGAGTATTAATGCCACTTCCGGTTAGACCGCAAATGAAAAAGAAGGTAGCGAAGTTTTGAAAGGTGCACGTCTTCACAGCATACCTGCCTCAATTTTAAATATCGAGTAAATGTATTATTCTATAAAAAGTTAGTTTATTCTCTTATCATCCGGTATACATATGTTGATGAGGGCTTTCATTAATGGTTGATGAACTAGTTCCCGTTGTTAATTGCACATGGGATTTAAATGTTATTGTTAGATTTACCTACGTATAGACTAGCACCCAATATGGAAAAGAGGTGACCTGGAACAACCTTACTTTGTATAGCCTGAGAGGTACCAGAATGGATATTCTAAATATAGAGATCTACCTAAAAAGGTGCTGGTGCATTTTTAATAAACGTTGAATCTTTTGGCATGTACAGTTGATGATTAATATTGAAAATAAAATAAAATACACAATATAAAAATTTTTATCGTAAACATACATATATATATACATAGTTCAGACAAAAACAATATAACTTTCAACAAAACATGTTTTCGTCTGATACTATTTAAGTCTTGAAAGTGGTTCTGATTTTTTTAAACGATTTACCTATTAGGTATTATACAGCAGGTTAACATAAGTACGATGTATTGCACGATTGCAATCATTTTGTCATACCTACTTTAAATAGGAATGTATTCAGTAACTTTCTTCTTTTAACAATATTTAAAAACTGATTACCAATTCTGTATTTTCTAACTTATTCCTCGGCCTGCATGAATTAGGAACTGCATAAGAATTAACCTTGGATATGATGTTGAAGGTTTTTGGTTGCTATTATTCTATAATTAACGGTATAAGAAATTGTGTAACGTTGTTTTTTTAACGATGCGTGTAATTAACCTTGCCGTGCATAATATTATTTTCACAATGTTAAGGAACAAGACTGTATTTACTTGTTAATTACCTATAATTACTAAAGTAATTGGTGAATATTTTTATGTCTCATAATTTGTAATATAGGTATACAATGTTTCGTCCCCACCATTTACCTCGACTGTTTCGCCCACGGATGTTACGGCTTCGTACCATTTCACCCCCGGCCGTTTCACTTCCGAAAATAATAGATAATTTTTCAAATAATATTTATTATTATTCATAAACTCATACGCGTCCTCACTTCTTAGCGAATTTTCATACCCCTTACCTCTTCCCGGCTTTATTTATCCTATTTCTCAAAACGACCGGTATAGTCCATTCAGTGTAAGTTCCGATTTTTTAAATGTCACATCCCCTTCGCACTGTTACCGCTTCGCATGCGAGTAAGAAAAGGTTATGTTTTGTATTGACTTTTATTGATGCAAATCATGACCACGTAAAAATTAAGTATTACATAGGTACTGTTGTGTATGAAATTTGTAAGTTATTAAAGTGATTCTTAACTATATATGCATAAATATATAGAACAGAGTTAATATACTTCCGATATGAATGGTACAGGAAATAAATATAAAAGCAAGATCGCATTACTTGGCCTAAATGTTTCACTACGTATGATTGAACTGAATTAGAAAGCACGAGTATGATATAAGCTTGCAATATTGTGTGAAGATAATCCAATCTACGATAATTTATTTTACTTCTGTGATATACAAGTTATAAATGGCATAAAAAAGAGGTTATTAAGGAACTTTTTATTTCTATATTGAACTATTTATTTACAACAAAAATACTTCAGTATTAATTCTACGACAAATATACAAAACTCATAGTGTAAACCTATTACGTAAACATAATAAGAAAACCATTTGCTTTACGATTTAATGATACGTACAAATTGCACACTACATTATTAGAGACCGGACTGAAAAGTTGTTCTTGTGGTTAAAAGTCATCGGAATCATCAAATAAACTGCCCGATTCACCATCACTTATATCCAAATTAATAATAAATTCTGCCATTTCATTCCTATCAAATCCGACCTCCCTTTTCCACCAGTCCTCTATATTGTTTTCAACATGGTCGATACAATTGCTCCACATTTCTGGTGTTACATGTTCAAATGCTTCCTGCCATAGTCTCAAAACATTCTCTGCTCCTCCTCCATATTTTCCTATATTATCATTATAATACTTCTTCGTAATTCCCCACACATTTTCAATCGCATTGAATGTACAATGATATGGGGGTAGCCGAAGTATGTTATGTCCATACTTTTTTTTCATTTTCATTTTTGATTTTGCCGTAACCCATCAGAAAATCTATCCGACAAAGAGTAATATGCGACTGTGCCATTAGTGCTCCACGAGGATCATTTTTTTTCCAATGAAAACCAATATTACGTAAAATAATTGATAAAGATGTTCTACCGCGATTGTATATGCCTTTCTCTTGCAGGATGTTATGCAAGGTTATAAGAGTGACATGCTGTTCTGAAAGATATATGATAAAGATATGATATAAGATACAAAGAGTGAAACTTACTATCTCGATACATATCATATATTGCATTCCGAATAGCCATTTTATCAAAGTCGTCAATATCAGTGAGTGGTTTCTTACGATGCCGTCTTTTCTTGCGGCTGTTCAAGGGTCTACCTTGTCTAATGTCTTTCGATATAGCCGACATCGTACTAGGGTGAAGTTGCAAAGCTGACGCTTATATTTTACCTTTCGTACATCCCTTGGACCACCACTATCACGTTCTTTCTCAAAATAGGAAATCAGAGAAGCAACAAGTTTCTTTGATTGAGAATTCAAACCTTTCGGCATTTCGAGGTTAGATTCTCTTTCACCCTGCACTTTTCACGAGATAAGCGAAAGATCACCGATTACTATCCTAATATAAATGTTGTTCTCACAAGAACTATTT
>SMLS01076621.1:0-15620 GCA_004785975.1 Popillia japonica
ATTAAAATTTTTGAATAGAATGAGGCAGGAACTAAACTGTTTACAACTTATACATTCATGTACACAAATTAACCAATTTTATACATTTATTTTGGTGGAGTTTTTAAAGGTTTCTATTGTATGTATTTACTTTGAATTTTCTGATTATATGTGGTCTTTATGGAAACATAAAGTTGTTAAGACTTCTGTCATTTATATGACTTTATATGATCTTGATGACCAATAACTCAAGGTTTTCTAATTTGATCAGGATTTCGGAAAAAGTCGGAGTAGACAGATATGACAGATAGACATGTTTATAGCACTCTATGTAGGTCGTTCTAACACCATTGACAAAAATGAAAATATGATGTAAAGAACACAATTTTAATATCTATAATCTCTCTCAATGTCTACGAGAATAATTTATCCGATATTCGCTTACCTTTAAACGTGTAATGAGTGTTTGTGTTCTATGCTGGAGTTCTACTGCTACGTATGACTTTTATTTATATTTTTTTTCTTTTCTTTGTGTTTTAATTTCAAGCATTTTGTTTCAGTTATTCTGTTAATTTTTGATTTTGCTTCCTACGAAGTTGATATTTCACATTAAAATATATTTTGCGACATAGAAATCGCAACATCAGCAGATGGGGTAGGAATTTTTTTACCAAATTTGGCAGAAATATATAATTATTAAAAGGTAGTAATTGATTAATTTTTGAGGAAAAAGAACTGTTGGATACACAATACTCCACTATTCGTGGCATCGATTCTAACTAAATATTCGATTTCCTATTGAGGTACTGTGTCCCAAACAATTTATAATTCGTGCTAAAGAGCTTACAGCGTCTGCGGAGGATACAGTGAGTCTTCTCCTATAATGTCCCAAACATGCTCGATGAGCGAAAAATTCGTAGATCGGGATGACCATGGCAAGAGATTGACATTAGTTTCTGCAAAACAGTCCATAGAACGTTTTGCAATATGGGGACGAGCTGAAGAATAGGGTTTTCCAATTGCTGAAGAAATGGAAGAATATGCGTTTCTACCACCACGTCGAGATCTACTCCCATAAGTTATAGCACCCTATCCACACAGTTGGTTGCACATGCTTTGGAATAGAAAATTCAGCATTGCGACGTTCTCCACATCTTCTTCTGACCCCTTATCCGGCCATCAAGCGCACACACACGGAATTGGGATTCATCACGAAGTTGCACTATTCCAAATTTTGATGTCGGTGTTAAGCCGTTAGTGGTCGATACAAATGCAAGCCAAATCCTCTGATTCTGCGGTAAACCGTTCTATGTGTTACTGGGCGACTTCCGTCAGCTAACCATTGATCGCTAATTTATCTGCTTTGGAGGAACGGTTTCTTGTTCCCATTAATCGAAGGTAGAGATCCAGCACCTCATGTGTTCTTCTTTGCCTCTTGGTCCCTCTTCCGCGGCGTTCCTGGCCCTCCCTAGTCCATGTCTAATAGCAGCGTACAGCCTCTGTCAAATTTGGGGTTTTGTTTTGGAAATAGTTTCGCTCCAACAATGGCATTGTTTAACGTGCCGCCTTTAATATTTTCTTAAACTATGTCATATAGGCATCAAAAATCTACAATAGTTAGACATCAACAAAATGGAAAGGTATCAAGAAAATATTTCAGAATTTCTTGCCTATATTGGCGCAGTATCTGTTAGTAATCATATTTATCCTAATTCCCCTTTCTTCATAATATGTACGAGTATGTAGTGTATGTATGTATATAAGTTAGTATAATTGTCTTATATGACTAGCTAATAATATTTTCTTGGAATTGTCACTACACTAACTCGCACAGCTGAATCATGATCAATATGAATTCCGCAATTCCTCAATCCCTCCTCTCCTATTAATACTGGTTACTTTGTACTCACACAACAGCGATAGATACTACGTTTCCTGTGTCCAATGTTGAACACTAAAATTTCTTGTTTAATCTTGTCGATTATATTGATTATCCGCCACTAAGTACTGCAATACATTTTCTTATTTTTTTTGTCCTGCACATACATACATACAGTGTATCCCAGGATTGATGTTACAAGAGGTGTGTGATGGATCAGCATTTTTTTGATTTTAAAAGATTATGTTTTGCTTGGTGTGAATAGAATTCCATGAATATTTTCAGTTTTTCAAAAACAAAGTCGGCCTTAACAGAGAAGTGAGAAATAATTTCTTTTCAGATAACGTACCCTTTTTGTTCATGCTACGTCAATGCATTACTATGAAAAAGTATTCAGAATGAGAAATTATGCATTTATACAAAATTTCAGAAATATTTACGTCCTTTCATTAAAACGTTTATTCTAATGACCAAAAAAGGATACGTTACCTGAAAAAAAATATGTTTCAGTTCACCGGTAAGGCCGGCATGTGTTTAAAAAAACTGACAATGTTCCGAATGTTTTATTCATGCCAAGCACCAACCAAATTTTAACCTCATACTCTTAGAGAATTGGTGCTGCGTTTACACGGAAATCAATTTTGTCATTTTTTTCTGGCAAAGTTTGGTCAGTGAGGTATAACAGTTCGTTTCGTTCAGTAATTCTATTAGTCGGTTAGGAATTTGTAGGATGTATCCAGAACTGATCTATCGTTCATGAACGAACTCGCACAAAGAATTAATCTCTCAAATAAATAAAACATTCGTTTGCATCACTGAGCAAATTTTTCGAATTGAGATCTACAGAACTACAGATACGAGTACATGTTGCATTTTAATCTGTGAACTATACATATATCAAATAAACTACCTCGAAGCGATATATGGCGTGTGCAACCGTACATAACCGTCATCTCGTCCAATGTTATTCTCTGACTCGAGCGATCTCAGAAATCCTATCGAGACCGAGGTTTGTTTGCAAACCCTAGTGTGAATATACGCATAAATAAACAAAAGAGATAATCTACCTCGGACTCTAGATGTGATTAGACATGACGAAAAGGCGACCGCTTAAATCATTTCAGGTTTTAGTTTTCTCGTTCAGTGAGATGTTATTGTTTGATCTCCGCATATAAATATGCAAATATGTCGACGTCGATAAGCTGTAAACATCTTTAGCAGAATCTATAGTAAATAAAAATATGTAGTATGACTAATTATTAATAAACGAACATATATGTAAGTTTATTTTTCACCGGTCACCGCTACGTAGTTTTATACAGAGTGTATTTGAAATAAAAGTAAAGACTATGAAAAATGGAAAGATATTATTTTATTAAACTTAAATCCAAAATATTTTGCCCAAATTCCTTCCCAGACGCGAGAAAAAAATGACAAAGATATTTATAAAATATTCGTCGCGCCACTGTTCTAACAAATACATATACATATCTAGGCGATATTTTAATATGTGTGTAACGCACCATCAGACTCAGTCTGTTTCGAATGTTGAATGTATGTAGATGTTGCAAACATGGAACCAACAATTTTTTAATTAAAAGGAAAATGCGACTACGATTACAGAAATTGCAACTAAGAAACTATCTTTATTTCACAACAATAGTTTTACTTTTAGTACAGTTAAATGATTTTCAATCGTTGTTTAAAGTACATAATTCCATAGATTGGATACATTTAAAATAAATGTTCCTTTATTAATTAGTCTCCGATAGTATTTTCATCCGTAAACACATTGATATTATTGAACTCTTCATTCAAAGCTGTTTAAAAAAACTGACACATCAGCGTTATTTTGTAGTTTTTATAACATCGACAGCTATTTTTGCGATGTTTTGCGTTACTTCGGTCGAGATAAACATATTCTCGATTCATAGGCGGCGCATATTACAGCTTATAAGGGAGATTTTAATTTTTTGCATTCGCGTCGTAATTGAACAAAAATTTTTTGGATTTATATTCTACATAATTGTATCTTACCATTCTTAATATTTTTTACTTTTATTTCAAATACACCCTGTGTATACATATTTTACATTTGTGAGTCAATCTAATCTTTTAACTCAATGACGTGATTAAATTTCAGAAAAATGGCTACTATTTTGAACTTGGTTTTTTTGTGAATATTTTCATCATCAACATATATAGAATCCTGAGATATATGCATAAAATGTCATCAAAGTTGAAAATATAATATGTAGGTAAGGCGTTTTAAACTTGAACTATTGAAATCCAAGAAATTAGCAAAACTCAGGTTGTGTCAAGTTTAACGCTTTAAATCGTTCAATAGAAAGTTTGATATAGTGCTGCGACCGATCAGCTGATTGGTAACAGTGGTCTCTGAAACATTCCCGTTGCGGTCAGAAAGCGTTCAGTCAACGAATCGAACATAAACGTCAAATTCATAAATACTACCGTCACCATCAGACTACTACTGTTACCTCCTATACATTGATGTCACGAATTAATTACATAATTAAAAAATTGAGGTTTCAATTTTATATTTATTTATTATATCCTATTAAAACCTGGCTGTGAAATCAATTACAGCCCATTGAAGATAGTGAATCTGCAATTACATTTAAACCGTAACGTATGCGTACCGCAACACACCAATGTTAAAAAAAGCCACACAAAGATTTCACAAACTAACGCACATGTTGTATGCATGTTGAACATGCATAACGGCCGATGTGTTTATGCGAGTACGATAAACTTGATTTTATTATTTCTGTCAGCGGAACTAACTTTAACACTAGACCACCAGCTGCAGGCCGGCGGATAATACACCGTATAAACCCAGACCGAAAACACTACCACTTGGAACACATGAAAACATCATCAACCTAAAATGCTGACGCAGTTTGGTCCAGAAATAATACGCTTTAAAGTACATAGTACGTCAAATAGCTCTTTACGAAAAAGAGTTAGTTACTATAGCCGCACATAAATTAACTATTGCGGTTACGGGTCTTCAAACATAAAACTTGGATTCGCTACGTTTTGAAAGCTGCATGAAATATAAACTTAATGTAAACACGCTTAATGTTAGGCTAAGGAGAATTAGCTGCTTTAAATATCGATTTCGAAGTACTATTATCATGTATAATACGGGCTATTTCATCATAATTTTGAAAATATGTATTTATCTCACTACTACACAAGAAATTGTTTCCATTTTAGTCTCCCTTATTACCTAATTCATTTTCTAGAAATTCGTCGGTAAGCAAAACTAGCCTTCATAATACAACATCAATTTACATAAAGATAAACCATAACCTATGTAAAAAAATCAAAATCAATGCCATTTACACTTTGCTTTTGCACGTAGATACACCGTATAATCAGCTATTTTTAGTGGTGTAGTTATGTAGGTGTAGTGTAGGTCGCACTATTCTCAAAGGCAAACAAATGGACCTAATATACATATGTACTTATAACATTTTATACCATACCACATTTTTCATACTCATATTGTTTACCCAATGAAAAATTGAAAACGAATCTGACATTTAACAAATTCATGGCCAACTACAAAGGATTTAAACTTACCTACACAGTCTTAGTTTTAACTATTCTGTATTGAGGCGACACAGCGAGCTCTGATGGAAATACAGTTCTTGGAGGATACGATGATATTTTTTCTCGATAAATTATAATAATTCTTTCAAAATTTCAGGCTCCTGTTTTTTCTTTTTTCAAGAGAAATATGCAAGTAGGTATATTAGGTTTTAGGATGTTGTCGCGTAGAAATGTTTTCTACAGACTGTCTAGTCTAATTAACCAGTCTTTAAAAATCCTATGGAAAAGCCGACAGCAGTAAACATCAGTCGTAAAAATCAACGTTCAACCAAGAAAAATACATTTTGCAATTAATTACATTTTTTTGGCTGTATAAGGAGTCAATAAACGAAATAAGTTTTTTACGAAAAATTAATTCGAGCATGGCTCAACGTTGTCCAAACTGAACGAAGTGCGTTTTAGTAATAATAAGAATTGCAAAATTACAGATGGTAAGAAGTAAAAAAATGAAAAGAGAAAGTTTCTTTTGGACTTCTATCTATTGTAATAGTGTTCTGTGAATTTGAAACACACTGTTTAAGATGTTCGCCAACCCAGCGTTGTTTACCTATTTCAAAATAATATACATATATCTATAATTCTTATAGTGGCAGACTTACCTAAGTGTCTTCTATTACACCTGAACAATACAATTATACTTCAAAGACAAACAAAAAATTTAAAATGATGGATTGATGTCGAGACAAGTACGTTCATAGCTTGTCACAAAAAAACCCTTTGATGTCAAAACAAACATGTTCATAACTTGTCTTGACATCAAAAGATTTTTTTCTACATTCTATAGCTGACAATCAGTTCTGTAAATCCAGTCAATTGGTTACACATTGGTTACAGTTAACGAAGTGTTCCATGGCAATGACAAAATAAATGTTTGTTTTAGTGACAATTATTCTGTATTTTCTATGATCATTGCTTTTTCGCCCTCCCAGATAATGATGAGAATTACAATGAAGACAGAAGAGGATTTACGGATTAAATAAGTAATGTAAAACGAGATGAAACCTCTTTTTTCAATGAAATGTAAAGGGGATTGTTGAAGATTCCAGAAAAAGACAGTGAAGTGAACATGGTCGCTACCAAGCGGACTCAGTAAGAATACTGCCATCATGACCTGCGCCGAATTCCTGAAAGCATAGCCTTGTGCAAGTAATGATGGTATTGAAATGTTATGATGTGTATGTTTAAATAGAGAAATATAAGAAACAATATATCACGAAAAATACAAGCTTTTGAATTATCTTAAAGCGCCATCTAACGATATAAATGCTGTAAATAATTTGACGCCGTCTGCAAACAACAGACAATCTCAATGTAAGATAACATTGAGATGGAGCAGATCTCTGATACACATTATAAGAAACAGAGCTTTCGAACTTCTAAACAAATGGGAGATTGCTTTTGCAGATAATTTCTTTAATAAAACACTAACACAATCAATATGGATAACATCTACTTGGCACTGCACACGTTTACGTTTACGTGTAAATCGCCTTCATACGGTACTACACAGTATTACTAAAAGATTTTGAAGCGTCTGCACTATTTCAATTGTCGCAATTTTGTCAACATCAATATTAATCTTGTAGAACGCGTATGTAGGTCAGAATCTACGTATAACTATTAAATCCCAAATAAGTACTCCATAAAGTCATAAAAGCAACCATTTCAACTATAAAACAATTAGAAACAACCTCATAAATTATCCATAAGAGTTGACATCATCAGAAGCAGGCCAAGAACTGTGACTATCTTTGGGCAATCAAGCGATTATTCATCGTATAAGGTACTAAGTACTAGCAATAGCTAGAGTTTGAGTAAGAGAATGAAAATACCGTTTCCAGCACACAGACTTCGTGAATATTATTTTAAGAAAAAAATAAACGGATCGCCACGCATTATACGTCAGCACGGCACAGACTTGTGAAGTGGATCCTATAATTAAACCAGTAGTCGGGCGCAAATATTTCTACCGGCATGTGTTGCAGTGGACTCTGCGATGTGTTGTGTATCAGTACCGGTTTCTATTAGTGATTCTACTGTCTACTGTTTGAAGTTCTATAATTCCGAGCGCAATATTTGATAAAAACGTGTGTGCCGGCCTTTAAATAAATCTTCCCAACTCGTAAGAAAAAAAATATTTCTAAGAAAAAATTGAATAATTGTGATGTCATTATCATTAATATCTACATTAGTAAGTTTTAAGTAAGAAAAACTGCTGTTAGTTTATATATCATGCAACGAGAGTGAGTTGAAAAAACGAACGAGCATTGCTGAGTTCATTTGTTGAACAAATGTTAACTATCTAGTAGCATATGGATGAAAATTTAATGGTATATTTTTATATTGCGTTTCGCTTCGTTAATTTACAATTGTAATAATCATAGTTGCTAATGTTACATCTAGAATATAATAATTTCTATGAAAATTACACAATATAAAGTTATTGTTCCGTGAATCCTAAGCAGACGAGTTTAAGAATTTTAAAATGAATATTGTGTGTACTAAATTGATCCAAACCAACAGCTGACCGAGCTTTCGCAAACTTGCGAAATGAGGAAATGAATAGCCGGGGTTCATATCAGATATCAATCATATGTTTCCTGTAGATGAAATGTCTTATATCTCAGCGATTTAATACCGACTTGGTACAAGATATTGATTTGATCGTAGGTGTGGCCAGTTTGTAAAAGTTCTGTTAGTTTCTATTAAAATGAATCATTCACATCTATATTTTGGAAGGTAAATGATGGTTGTCTTGTTTGAAATAATCGAAAACTTCTACATTTGTTTATAACCAATGAAAGTCCAGATAATTTTAAACATTTCTATTGCATCTCCTGGAAATTTGTGCCAAAATGTTTAGATGTGATGAGTTTATTTATTACACAAATATTATAAAATTCACGCAACAACTTGTGTAAAAGATATATACATACAACGTCAAATAACGCACAGAAATAAAGTTTGGCGTAAACTCTATTTGAAACAATGTTACATACTGACATTTTTACAATTTGTTCTCCATATTTTCTCCTGCTCGCCTTTCGTGGCAATTCAAAGCCAACACAAATATTTAATACTGCCCCATTGAAGTACAGCATTAAGTGCCATAATATACTCGGAAGCAGGATATGTCAATAAAACTTAAACATCATAACAGTCATCTAGTTTATACTGCTTAAAACAACACACTCTACATCCGCGAAAACAAACAAACGTATTTTCTCATATAAAACCGACAGATTAAAGAATGAAATGATACAATTATCACACGTGACACCTTGAAACGGTGTCGTTTTTTTCTGATACTTTGTAGGTATAGGTACCTATATTGTTTATAATTTTATTAACATTCGTATTCTAGGTGTGAAATAAATAACAGTGTTCATCTTTGTGATAATTAAACTGCAGTGAAGCTTTAATAAACAGTTTTAAAATAATTGTGTTACTTAAATATTGTGTGGGATACTTTACTTCCTAAGTACTATGCCTAGCATGGCTACAACACATGGTGGAGTATTGTATTACGTCGTCAAAGTACCAAAAGACTCTGTTTACTGGTATGTTATTTCTATTATTTTATTTTAAAAGTAAAATAATTATTATTTATAATTAATTTATAAATATTGCAATATTTCTCCATTGACGCAGAATGGATATTTAAACAAAAGTTAATAATTCGACGTAAACTTAGAATAACCTGGCGGATCCATTTTCTTCCAACTTCTCAATGTTTAAATACCAACAGAAATATACATATTTTTGGTGCTAACACTTTCTCTAGATTTCTTACAAGATTTGCTTCATGTCAACGAGCCATTTCGGATCATCATATACCATACTTTTAAAACAAGGCCCTCTTGATTTAGAGCTATGGAAAACAGTGTCGGCCTGCAACGTCATTTTTATCATTTATCATGTTTACACAACTGAAAATACCACAATTTTGACAACGTTCCTTGAGACAGTGATTAATATTCTTTCTAAACCTTATGATGCAACTAGCGGCTCGTGATCTATAATCCTTTGCAGTTTTATTAATAACGTGTCCCATAAATGATTCCATGGCAGCAACATCGAACTGCCGAATATTCCTTGATGAGTCGTGCTTAGCAATATTAGTTGGATTATCTTCTTTCTTCTCTGTCATAGTGACAAAACTAACATACCTTGCATATGGTTGCAATGCGCCTGCTAGAAAAATGGCATAACACACGAAAAAACGAACGGAATTTTTGAAATGTTCTGCCTTATGTCAAATTCTATTTCTCTTAAATTCTCAATGCGTAAGATGTTATTATGTCTTCCTAATATGTTTTCACACTCGAAGCACTCCGCTTCTTGATAGTTTAAGACAAACTATTCCTTTCTTGCTTATTGCTCCATAAATTATTTCACAATTGATATTAGGTTCAGAAAACATGTTTACAATATCTGCTTTTCCCATTCTAATTACAATTTGTCTTGAAACTTTTATTGTATTCGTGAATTCAACTAACTGGACCTTTAAAATGTTCTAAATTTGAAACAACTGTAACTGAAAGAATGTCTGAGATGCTTATTACCTTAACTACGGAACAAATTCGAATTCTTTTGTAAGCATAATTTTAGATGTTCACGTATAAATATTTTGACAGTTTCCTTAACAATGTGAGTATTACATGCAGATCAAACGCTCTTCACGAAAACTGAAGCCGATAAAAAATATAAATGTTTGCGCTATTTTCGGTACCCGGTATTTTCAGTCGGTTACATATTTGGAGAGTTTTCGAACTGTAGTTAAACTGGCTATAGACAGAGTCTTACCTTTAAAATATTTAATACTATCTTATATATTACCAGTATCATTCCGGAATGTTTGTGGATTAAGTAAACACTTTTTGCTTAATTCATACATACACCGTTACTTAAACAACTTCAACTAAATGAATCTCAAATCAAAGTATTGTGACATTTCAATGGAATTACCGGTTTAGAATTTAACACTTACGTACTCCTTTAGATACAAAAAGTATGTGCTAATTTAATAGAAAAGTTTTACGAAGCAATTTCTCATAGAAGTTATCAACTCATAAGCAGCAGGATTTAGGTTATTGAGGAAACATGAATAGAAATAATTGTATTATTGACTCGCACATACAATCTAAATGTGCATGTCATTATTATAAATTCGCAGTGATTTGCAAAGGTGTACTTTACGTACATGCATCGTTACAATCCCATTATCAACATATGAAAGAAATGAACACGTGAGACTTAGGCCAATTTCCTAAAAATGCATGTGTAGCATCCTTGTTTCCTTTATCTTGGTGTTCCTCGCCTCTGCCCAAATTTAATTGTAAATTTCACTGTAAATACGTAATAGTTAATGGTAGATACAGCTGAAGCTTTTCATATTTCAGATGATAAAGCAGGATGTAGATCCAGTGGTAACAGCTTAATTGCGTCGACCAAAACAAAAATCTTTTGCCAGACAAGTTCCGCTAAACCAGGTTCAATGATCACCTGTGTGCTTCAGAGTTTACTTCTTCATAACAGCATATTTAAAAAATCAAACTTCATAGCGACGAATGGTAGCAACGGTAATAATTTTCTACATTATATTCACATCTCAGCTGAATCCAAATCTTCACCAAAATACCAGAGATAAATGTAGTTTTTAGACTATTTTAAGATTGAAGTAAATTTTTATTGTGACTGATGATAGCCAAGCCGACTTCCTCTTCTCATCTTGGAAAATATTCTTTGAGTGAAATTGGTAAATTCTGCTGTTGTCTATATCTAAGGTCACATATGTATAAATTAACGTTAACTCTGATGTAAAATCATGGAGTATATGAATGAACTCAGTTATTCCTCTGTTTAGGCAACACTTCCAAATTGTATGTTTTTTAACTTAACTTTGCAATTTGCCAACTGTTTCGTCATAAAGTGAAAGTACTGCCGCAAATATTTTGTGCAATGAAATGTTCCGTTTATGCAGGTTGGAAAACATACATATTAGCAAATAGGTTATACAGTTAATCTAGATGGGGATCCAAATGGAGAGTATCGTAAGAAAAAGCAATACCTTTTTGTCGCAGCTAAAAAAACGTACCTACCACATCTTTTTCGCGAGACAGCCCCTATATTGCTGTATGAAGCAAGAGTGTACCACACTGCTCCGCAATTCTCCAAATTGGTGAATTTAAATGCAGAATTTTGTAAAATTACGACTCCGAGAGATTCATCCAAAACGATTTTTAAATTGTGTGGAATTTTTGTTGTGTTAATCTTTGTCTATAAATATCGGAGGTTAGCAAAATAGCATTTCTTTCTTTGTAGAGTTGGTATACATATACAAGAAAGAAAGTAATGCAAGAGGAATACATCGAATACTCTTTGTTGACGTTTGCATGACAAATTTATTATGGGATCTCTTCCATTTTTATTTATGAAGGAGCGCCCAGTTTTCCTCTACGCCTTCCACCGTTAAATCCAGATTGAGTGTGCCACTCAATCTGGGATAAACGGTCTGTTACCTTATTCTGTCCAGAACATTAATTTAACAAATTTGTTGATAACGCTACCTGAACTGCTCCAAAACGTTGTAATGAGGAGTAAACTATTGCGATATTTGTAACGTTTCGGCCTTATAAACATAAAGTTTATATTATTTTCCGTTTTTACGTCATAAAATATCTGTTCAAACGTCTATTTCAATAGTTTTGTACAATTTATTTAACCGTTTGGATTTTTTATAGTTTCAATTGCGGTTCATATCATTGTCCATTAAAGCTTATCCAAATGAAAGTGAAAGCGGTGTCAAAACGAAGCGTACTTATTACTAGCATTACTTCTTATGAGTACCTAACCACAAAAACATTTAACCCTAGGATGCACGTCTAAAAATGTTTACACAGAGATGCAGTAAGTCGTTAGGCCTCGGAAGCCGGTGATATGCAATCCTCCGAACAACGCCATCTAGTGACCCACGGCCAAACCTTGCACTAAATGGTCGAGGATTAATTAAATTAAAGTTTTGTGTACGATACTTCTTGGCTATTCTGGACATACTCCAGAGAGGGTGCTCTAGAAAAGTCTCGAACATCCTAGAAACAAGTGGATGCCTATTATATGTAAACGGTTTTCAATAAGAATCGAAACCCACGTGATTTCTGACGTAAGGTGACGTAAATAATATGTTATAAATAGTTAATAAGCTATCTAACCGGTCTAACCTGAGTTGCTAGTCGATATTTGATTTGACAGTTTTTATACATCTTTGTTTGTGTCGTTCAGTCGTTGCTTAGTTGTGATTATTTACAATATAAACCTAATCTGTAAAATTTTAATTGTCAATATATGTAAATAAAAATTTCTGGAGGATTTTTATTTTTAAAAATATGTATTGCCATACTGTTAAATGGGTTGCATATCTAAAAGTGGTCACGTGGGTTTCGGTATTTATTGAAAGCCTATAAACGAACCTTTGGTACCAGAGGACAGTCCTGAATGGAAGATTGGTGCGCAATATAAATAAATCCTTCAATAAAAATAAATAAACGTGTAAATAAGTTATTAGTTAGTGGAAATAAATAGTTTTAGTTAGTTGTTCATTAGTATCATCTACAGTAATTTTATTGTACTAAATTCGTGCTAAATTTTAACTTCGACGTAAATAAATACTAATAGTATTAAATATTATCGCCTGGGCATTATTTGAAACCCGAAAATATATAGAATTTATTTGTTGATAGTTCATTAGCCAGTTTTGTTTAAGTCGTGTGGTATTTTCTTCTACTATTAAAACTTATAAAATAGTCCTTTGAGCATTTAATAAATTCAAGTTCTTAGAAATTTCATGATGGTCTATCTTTGAATAAGATTCTTTTACATTGACATCTAGGCAACCCAGTCTATTGACTGCTCCAACTTCTCATATTTACTACCATTTTAATACAAACTTGTCTTTGTTTTCAGCACGGACAGCGGTTGGGACAATCCCTTCCGGCCTGGCGGTGATTTGAGTAGGGAAGCCGATGAAATAGTCGAACTAATAAAAGGCGGTAAGCCGATCACGCCGACATCGGGAGGTAACGCATCACCCACATACTTGCTGGACCAAACCGACGCCAAGCTAGAACTGAACAATGTCTCGCTGCAAACATCGTCACCGACGCCGCTAGCGACGAAACAAGCGAACGAACCGATCACCGAATCCCCGAAGAAGGTTAACAACGACCTGCATGCGACCCCGAAGAACGCGACCAACGGCAACGTGCAGAATGACACTAAACCGGGCGCGCTGGACGTACAAAGAGGGACCATAATACCGCAAGCGCCGGTTGATGCGAATCAAGTGGAACATGTCGTTATTAAAAAGAAACCCAAGTGCAAGTGCTGTGTGATACAATAATTCGAAAGAGCCTCATTTATAGTCAATAGACTTGTTGTTAAAATATATATTTTATAGAACAGAGAGAAAGATAGAGAGGAAGAGATAAAGCAGAAACAAAGCTTGTACGCTTTTTTGAAAAAAGAGGTTATAAGCTGTAACCAGTCACACAAATAATACTGACATCATCCTCATTTTTTTTTAATCTCCTCGCCCTCAAGGAAAGATTCTACTGTGCTTTCTTATATTTTTACGTTTCCTTATGAATCTCCTTGTATATGAAATCTGTACCTTTTTTTTAAACACAAATATATGTATAGCAATATAACTTATATTCAAATAAAAAACTACTTATTCCTAGATTTTTATATATTGAAAAATATAGAGAATTCTATACAGAAATATTTTTATGTTACGATAATTAGTAATATATAATACAATAAATACTATAACAAATGTGTTCGAAGCAATCTAAACATTACAACTCTATCATATCATTTTAAAGAACAATAATTAAAATAAATTTAGGAGGTTGTGAAAAAGATAAAAATACACACGTATGAAATTCTCTAAAATATAATATGAAGAACTATAAATACTTCCAGTGTTAAAAAAATATGAAAAAGAAAATCGAACTCTTTAACGAATTATACCGTAAAGTAAAATCAGTTTATAATCATTTTTATCGAGCAATAATTACTCCAGATATGTTGTTATGATGCCCATTTGTCTACATTTAATCTTTTCTGCACAAGCACTCAATGTAAATCAAACGACGTTCTGTTTCTGCATTAGCTACCAACAATCAACTAAATAAATATGTCTGTTAGATAATAAAACTATCTGACTTTACGGTATTATATAAGTATAAAATTAATTAGTATATTTTATACTATAAGTGTTAGCGTTTATTATTATTATAATACCTAATTGTGATCTAAGTCAGAGAATTATGATATGTGATTAATCTTTTTTTTAAATTAATTAATTATTATTTTTCACCTTCTATTTTGACTACTTTTACAAGTTTTCGTTTAAATACTGTATTAGGTATATTTGAAGCAGGATATAATATATTTTTTATAATTATGTAAATGTGCAGCTTTACTTCAATCACTGCATTTTGAACATAATTTTATTCGGGTGACGTGGTATACTTTAGAAATACATTGTGTAAAATGTATTTTAGTTACATGTTCTCTTTTTTTTTGTAATATTAATATTTTATCTACTCTTATAAATAATACCGCTGTATGTCCTAATAGATTGTTGTTAATATTATTTGTTGAAGTGTGTTTGTGTGTCTGGTGTGAAAGTTGTGAATCAAAAAATGTACTATTTATTTTGGTAAATAAATAAAAGCAACAAATTGAATATTTATTAACAAGAACCAGTAAAATAAATTCTGATACAATATTGTAATGTTTCGGCGAGTTTCCAAAATTCACGATATTTGAAACTCAGTTTATGTATAAAGATATATCCCCCAGTGCAGAGATAAAATATATTTAATATATATAATGTACATTATACATATATTATATTGTGATATTATGAAAACTGCTATAGACTACTCAATATCTTTATATCAATATTATGACAATTAAATATATCGTGCAGTTTATATCAGAATAAATTCACAATATCACATTAAAATATACTTAGTATATAAATATATACATATATAACGTCCTTTATTTATGTGTCTCTAATATAAAAAGCAGCTTGTTTGCTTGAAAAATGAAG
>SMLS01076622.1:0-15999 GCA_004785975.1 Popillia japonica
ATTAAAATTTTTGAATAGAATGAGGCAGGAACTAAACTGTTTACAACTTATACATTCATGTACACAAATTAACCAATTTTATACATTTATTTTGGTGGAGTTTTTAAAGGTTTCTATTGTATGTATTTACTTTGAATTTTCTGATTATATGTGGTCTTTATGGAAACATAAAGTTGTTAAGACTTCTGTCATTTATATGACTTTATATGATCTTGATGACCAATAACTCAAGATTTTCTAATTTGATCAGGATTTCGGAAAAAGTCGGAGTAGACAGATATGACAGATAGACATGTTTATAGCACTCTATGTAGGTCGTTCTAACACCATTGACAAAAATGAAAATATGATGTAAAGAACACAATTTTAATATCTATAATCTCTCTCAATGTCTACGAGAATAATTAATCCGATATTCGCTTACCTTTAAACGTGTAATGAGTGTTTGTGTTCTATGCTGGAGTTCTACTGCTACGTATGACTTTTATTTATACTTTTTTTCTTTTCTTTGTGTTTTAATTTCAAGCATTTTGTTTCAGTTATTCTGTTAATTTTTGATTTTGCTTCCTACGAAGTTGATATTTCACATTAAAATATATTTTGCGACATAGAAATCGCAACATCAGCAGATGGGGTAGGAATTTTTTTACCAAATTTGGCAGAAATATATAATTATTAAAAGGTAGTAATTGATTAATTTTTGAGGAAAAAGAACTGTTGGATACACAATACTCCACTATTCGTGGCATCGATTCTAACTAAATATTCGATTTCCTATTGAGGTACTGTGTCCCAAACAATTTATAATTCGTGCTAAAGAGCTTACAGCGTCTGCGGAGGATACAGTGAGTCTTCTCCTATAATGTCCCAAACATGCTCGATGAGCGAAAAATTCGTAGATCGGGATGACCATGGCAAGAGATTGACATTAGTTTCTGCAAAACAGTCCATAGAACGTTTTGCAATATGGGGACGAGCTGAAGAATAGGGTTTCCCAATTGCTGAAGAAATGGAAGAATATGCGTTTCTACCACCACGTCGAGATCTACTCCCATAAGTTATAGCACCCTATCCACACAGTTGGTTGCACATGCTTTGGAATAGAAAATTCAGCATTGCGACGTTCTCCACATCTTCTTCTGACCCCTTATCCGGCCATCAAGCGCACACACACGGAATTGGGATTCATCACGACGTTGCACCATTCCAAATTTTGATGTCGGTGTTAAGCCGTTAGTGGTCGATACAAATGCAAGCCAAATCCTCTGATTCTGCGGTAAACCGTTCTATGTGTTACTGGGCGACTTCCGTCAGCTAACCATTGATCGCTAATTTATCTTCTTTGGAGGAACGGTTTCTTGTTCCCATTAATCGAAGGTAGAGATCCAGCTCCTCATGTGTTCTTCTTTGCCTCCTGGTCCCTCTTCCGCGGCGTTCCTGGCACTCCCTAGTCCATGTCTAATAGCAGCGTACAGCCTCTGTCAAATTTGGGGTTTTGTTTTGGAAATAGTTTCGCTCCAACAATGGCATTGTTTAACGTGCCGCCTTTAATATTTTCTTAAACTATGTCATATAGGCATCAAAAATCTACAATAGTTAGACATCAACAAAATGGAAAGGTATCAAGAAAATATTTCAGAATTTCTTGCCTATATTGGCGCAGTATCTGTTAGTAATCATATTTATCCTAATTCCCCTTTCTTCATAATACGTACGAGTATGTAGTGTATGTATGTATATAAGTTAGTATAATTGTCTTATATGACTAGCTAATAATATCTTCTTGGAATTGTCACTACACTAACTCACACAGCTGAATCATGATCAATATGAATTCCGCAATTCCTCAATCCCTCCTCTCCTATTAATACTGGTTACTTTGTACTCACACAACAGCGATAGATACTACGTTTCCTGTGTCCAATGTTGAACACTAAAATTTCTTGTTTAATCTTGTCGATTATATTGATTATCCGCCACTAAGTACTGCAATACATTTTCTTATTTTTTTTGTCCTGCACATACATACATACAGTGTATCCCAGGATTGATGTTACAAGAGGTGTGTGATGGATCAGCATTTTTTTGATTTTAAAAGATTATGTTTTGCTTGGTGTGAATAGAATTCCATGAATAGTTTTTCAAAAACAAAGTCGGCCTTAACAGAGAAGGGAGAAATAATTTCTTTTCAGATAACGTACCCTTTTTGTTCATGCTACGTCAATGCATTACTATGAAAAATTATTCAGAATGAGAAATTATGCATTTATACAAAATTTCAGAAATATTTACGTCCTTTCATTAAAACGTTTATTCTAATGACCAAAAAAGGATACGTTACCTGAAAAAAAATATGTTTCAGTTCACCGGTAAGGCCGGCATGTGTTTAAAAAAACTGACAATGTTCCGAATGTTTTATTCATGCCAAGCACCAACCAAATTTTAACCTCATACTCTTAGAGAATTGGTGCTGCGTTTACACGGAAATCAATTTTGTCATTTTTTTCTGGCAAAGTTTGGTCAGTGAGGTATAACAGTTCGTTTCGTTCAGTAATTCTATTAGTCGGTTAGGAATTTGTAGGATGTATCCAGAACTGATCTATCGTTCATGAACGAACTCGCACAAAGAATTAATCTCTCAAATAAATAAAACATTCGTTTGCATCACTGAGCAAATCTTTCGAATTGAGATCTACAGAACTACAGATACGAGTGCATGTTGCATTTTAATCTGTGAACTATACATATATCAAATAAACTACCTCGAAGCGATATATGGCGTGTGCAACCGTACATAACCGTCATCTCGTCCAATGTTATTCTCTGACTCGAGCGATCTCAGAAATCCTATCGAGACCGAGGTTTGTTTGCAAACCCTAGTGTGAATATACGCATAAATAAACAAAAGAAATAATCTACCTCGGACTCTAGATGTGATTAGACATGACGAAAAGGCGACCGCTTAAATCATTTCAGGTTTTAGTTTTCTCGTTCAGTGAGATGTTATTGTTTGATCTCCGCATATAAATATGCAAATATGTCGACGTCGATAAGCTGTAAACATCTTTAGCAGAATCTATAGTAAATAAAAATATGTAGTATGACTAATTATTAATAAACGAACATATATGTAAGTTTATTTTTCACCGGTCACCGCTACGTAGTTTTATACAGAGTGTATTTGAAATAAAAGTAAAGACTATGAAAAATGGAAAGATATTATTTTATTAAACTTAAATCCAAAATATTTTGCCCAAATTCCTTCCCAGACGCGAGAAAAAAATGACAAAGATATTTATAAAATATCCGTCGCGCCACTGTTCTAACAAATACATGTACATATCTAGGCGATATTTTAATATGTGTGTAACGCACCATCAGACTCAGTCTGTTTCGAATGTTGAATGTATGTAGATGTTGCAAACATGGAACCAACAATTTTTTAATTAAAAGGAAAATGCGACTACGATTACAAAAATTGCAACTAAGAAACTATCTTTATTTCACAACAATAGTTTTACTTTTAGTACAGTTAAATGATTTTCAATCGTTGTTTGTTTTTGCGATGTTTTGCGTTACTTCGGTCGAGATAAACATATTCTCGATTCATAGGCGGCGCATATTACAGCTTATAAGGGAGATTTTAATTTTTGCATTCGCGTCGTAATTGAACAAAAATTTTTTGGATTTATATTCTACATAATTGTATCTTACCATTCTTAATATTTTTTACTTTTATTTCAAATACACCCTGTGTATACATATTTTACATTTGTGAGTCAATCTAATCTTTTAACTCAATGACGTGATTAAATTTCAGAAAAATGGCTACTATTTTGAACTTGGTTTTTTTGTGAATATTTTCATCATCAACATATATAGAATCCTGAGATATATGCATAAAATGTCATCAAAGTTGAAAATATAATACGTAGGTAACGCGTTTTAAACTTAAACTATTGAAATCCAAGAAATTAGCAAAACTCAGGTTGTGGTCAAGTTTAACGCTTTAAATCGTTCAATAGAAAGTTTGATATAGTGCTGCGACCGATCAGCTGATTGGTAACAGTGGTCTCTGAAACAATCCCGTTGCGGTCAGAAAGCGTTCAGTCAACGAATCGAACATAAGCGTCAAATTCATAAATACTACCGTCACCATCAGACTACTACTGTTACCTCCTATACATTGATGTCACGAATTAATTACATAATTAAAAAATCGAAGTTTCAATTTTATATTTATTTATTATATCCTATTAAAACCTGGCTGTGAAATCAATTACAGCCCATTGAAGATAGTGAATCTGCAATTACATTTAAACCGTAACGTATGCGTACCGCAACACACCAATGTTAAAAAAAGCCACACAAAGATTTCACAAACTAACGCACATGTTGTATGCATGTTGAACATGCATAACGGCCGATGTGTTTATGCGAGTACGATAAACTTGATTTTATTATTTCTGTCAGCGGAACTAACTTTAACACTAGACCACCAGCTGCAGGCCGGCGGATAATACACCGTATAAACCCAGGCCGAAAACACTACCACTTGGAACACATGAAAACATCATCAACCTAAAATGCTGACGCAGTTTGGTCCAGAAATAATACGCTTTAAAGTACATAGTACGTCAAATAGCTCTTTACGAAAAAGAGTTAGTTACTATAGCCGCACATAAATTAACTATTGCGGTTACGGGTCTTCAAACATAAAACTTGGATTCGCTACGTTTTGAAAGCTGCATGAAATAAAAACTTAATGTAAACACGCTTATTATTAGGCTAAGGAGAATTAGCTGCTTTAAATATCGATTTCGAAGTGCTATTATCAGTGGTAATATCCCTACGACAGTGATAATCACGAAATAATTTTATTAGTTTTCGAGAGCACGTTGCTTGGTAACATCCCGACCCCGTAGGCGGAGGGATGTTACCTAAAGAAACGTGCTCGAGGAAACTAATAAAATTATGAGGATTTATCTCTGTCCGTGGGATATTTGGTCAGAAAATTTTTGGCTTTTTAAATTAAGGTTAACATTTATTTATTAAAAGAACAATTATTGAAAGTACAATTTGAGAAACTAAATGAGCTTGCAGAAGTTGCTGAATTTGTTTCCAATTTATCTATATTTTCACTATTTAGTTCTCCAAATCGTGACATTTCGAAAATTAAATTTGAAACTGTCAAGTTTTACATAAGCAGTGATATGACATTAAGTCAGGTGACAGCCGGGGTAACATTCCGGTGTAGTTATCAGTATAATCAAATGTTGATTGGAAATCCTGATACATGTGACATAAAAGGATTAATTTTGATTGGTCGAAAATTGAATCCAAAAATTTTCATGTATAATACGGGCTATTTCACTATAATTTTGAAAATATGTATTTATCTCACTACTACACAAGAAATTATTTCCATTTTAGTCTCCCTTATTACCTACTTCATTTTCTAGAAATTCGTCGGTAAGCAAAACTAGCCTTCATAATACAACATCAATTTACATAAAGATAAACCATAACCTATGTGAAAAAATCAAAATCAATGCCATTTACACTTTGCTTTTGCACGTAGATAAACCGTATAATCAGCTATTTTTAATGGTATAGTTCATAGTTTATTCATAGTGTAGGTCGCACTATTCTCAAAGGCAAACAAATGGACCTAATATACATATGTACATATAGAATTTTATACCATACCACATTTTTCATACTCATATTGTTTACCCAATGAAAAATTGAAAACGAATCTGACATTTAACAAATTCATGGCCAACTACAAAGGATTTAAACTTACCTACACAGTCTTAGTTTTAACTATTCTGTATTGAGGCGGCACAGCGAGCTCTGATGGAAATACAGTTCTTGGAGGATACGATGATATTTTTTCTCGATAAATTATAATAATTCTTTCAAAATTTCAGGCTCCTGTTTTTTCTTTTTTCAAGAGAAATATGCAAGTAGGTATATTAGTTTTTAGGATGTTGTCGCGTAGACATGTTTTCTACAGACTGTCTAGTCTGATTAACCAATCTTTAAAAATCCTATGGAAAAGCCGACAGCATGATCAGCGAAACAAAAAGGGAAAATTTTTCTACGCAAAAATACCTTAAAGATAAATGTAGTAAACATCAGTCGTAAAAATCAACGAAAGAAAAATACATGTTGCAATTAATTACATTTTTTTGGCTGTATAAGGAGTCAATAAACGAAATAAGTTTTTTACGAAAAATTAATTCGAGCATGGCTCAACGTTGTCCAAACTGAACGAAGTGCGTTTTAGTAATAATAAGAATTGCAAAATTACAGATGGTAAGAAGTAAAAAAATGAAAAGAGAAAGTTTCTTTTGGACTTCTATCTATTGTAATAGTGTTCTGTGAATTTGAAACACACTGTTTAAGATGTTCGCCAACCCAGCGTTGTTTACCTATTTCAAAATAATATACATATATCTATAATTCTTATAGTGGCAGACTTACCTAAGTGTCTTCTATTACACCTGAACAATACAATTATACTTCAAAGACAAACAAAAAATTTAAAATGATGGATTGATGTCGAGACAAGTACGTTCATAGCTTGTCACAAAAAAACCCTTTGATGTCAAAACAAACATGTTCATAACTTGTCTTGACATCAAAAGATTTTTTTCTACATTCTATAGCTGACAATCAGTTCTGTAAATCCAGTCAATTGGTTACACATTGGTTACAGTTAACGAAGTGTTCCATGGCAATGACAAAATAAATGTTTGTTTTAGTGACAATTATTCTGTATTTTCTATGATCATTGCTTTTTCGCCCTCCCAGATAATGATGAGAATTACAATGAAGACAGAAGAGGATTTACGGATTAAATAAGTAATGTAAAACGAGATGAAACCTCTTTTTTCAATGAAATGTAAAGGGGATTGTTGAAGATTCCAGAAAAAGACAGTGAAGTGAACATGGTCGCTACCAAGCGGACTCAGTAAGAATACTGCCATCATGACCTGCGCCGAATTCCTGAAAGCATAGCCTTGTGCAAGTAATGATGGTATTGAAATGTTATGATGTGTATGTTTATATAGAGAAATATAAGAAACAATATATCACGAAAAATACAAGCTTTTGAATTATCTTAAAGCGCCATCTAACGATATAAATGCTGTAAATAATTTGACGCCGTCTGCAAACAACAGACAATCTCAATGTAAGATAACATTGAGATGGAGCAGATCTCTGATACACATTATAAGAAACAGAGCTTTCGAACTTCTAAACAAATGGGAGATTGCTTTTGCAGATAATTTCTTTAATAAAACACTAACACAATCAATATGGATAACATCTA
The DNA here is from genome assembly GCA_004785975.1 of Popillia japonica. Classification (NCBI taxonomy): domain Eukaryota; kingdom Metazoa; phylum Arthropoda; class Insecta; order Coleoptera; family Scarabaeidae; genus Popillia; species Popillia japonica. The sequence goes on from SMLS01076622.1 coordinate 7,343, forward strand.
CTTGGCACTGCACACGTTTACGTTTACGTGTAAATCGCCTTCATACGGTACTACACAGTATTACTAAAAGATTTTGAAGCGTCTGCACTATTTCAATTGTCGCAATTTTGTCAACATCAATATTAATCTTGTAGAACGCGTATGTAGGTCAGAATCTACCTATAACTATTAAATCCCAAATAAGTACTCCATAAAGTCATAAAAGCAACCATTTCAACTATAAAACAATTAGAAACAACCTCATAAATTATCCATAAGAGTTGACATCATCAGAAGCAGGCCAAGAACTGTGACTATCTTTGGGCAATCAAGCGATTATTCATCGTATAAGGTACTAAGTACTAGCAATAACTAGAGTTTGAGTAAGAGAATGAAAATACCGTTTCCAGCACACAGACTTCGTGAATATTATTTTAAGAAAAAAATAAACGGATCGCCACGCATTATACGTCAGCACGGCACAGACTTGTGAAGTGGATCCTATAATTAAACCAGTAGTCGGGCGCAAATATTTCTACCGGCATGTGTTGCAGTGGACTCTGCGATGTGTTGTGTATCAGTACCGGTTTCTATTAGTGATTCTACTGTCTACTGTTTGAAGTTCTATAATTCCGAGCGCAATATTTGATAAAAACGTGTGTGCCGGCCTTTAAATAAATCTTCCCAACTCGTAAGAAAAAAAATATTTCTAAGAAAAAATTGAATAATTGTGATGTCATTATCATTAATATCTACATTAGTAAGTTTTAAGTAAGAAAAACTGCTGTTAGTTTATATATCATGCAACGAGAGTGAGTTGAAAAAACGAACGAGCATTGCTGAGTTCATTTGTTGAACAAATGTTAACTATCTAGTAGCATATGGATGAAAATTTAATGGTATATTTTTATATTGCGTTTCGCTTCGTTAATTTACAATTGTAATAATCATAGTTGCTAATGTTACATCTGGAATATAATAATTTCTATGAAAATTACACAATATAAAGTTATTGTTCCGTGAATCCTAAGCAGACGAGTTTAAGAATTTTAAAATGAATATTGTGTGTACTAAATTGATCCAAACCAACAGCTGACCGAGCTTTCGCAAACTTGCGAAATGAGGAAATGAATAGCCGGGGTTCATATCAGATATCAATCATATGTTTCCTGTAGATGAAATGTCTTATATCTCAGCGATTTAATACCGACTTGGTACAAGATATTGATTTGATCGTAGGTGTGGCCAGTTTGTAAAAGTTCTGTTAGTTTCTATTAAAATGAATCATTCACATCTATATTTTGGAAGGTAAATGATGGTTGTCTTGTTTGAAATAATCGAAAACTTCTACATTTGTTTATAACCAATGAAAGTCCAGATAATTTTAAACATTTCTATTGCATCTCCTGGAAATTTGTGCCAAAATGTTTAGATGTGATGAGTTTATTTATTACACAAATATTATAAAATTCACGCAACAACTTGTGTAAAAGATATATACATACAACGTCAAATAACGCACAGAAATAAAGTTTGGCGTAAACTCTATTTGAAACAATGTTACATACTGACATTTTTACAATTTGTTCTCCATATTTTCTCCTGCTCGCCTTTCGTGGCAATTCAAAGCCAACACAAATATTTAATACTGCCCCATTGAAGTACAGCATTAAGTGCCATAATATACTCGGAAGCAGGATATGTCAATAAAACTTAAACATCATAACAGTCATCTAGTTTATACTGCTTAAAACAACACACTCTACATCCGCGAAAACAAACAAACGTATTTTCTCATATAAAACCGACAGATTAAAGAATGAAATGATACAATTATCACACGTGACACCTTGAAACGGTGTCGTTTTTTTCTGATACTTTGTAGGTATAGGTACCTATATTGTTTATAATTTTATTAACATTCGTATTCTAGGTGTGAAATAAATAACAGTGTTCATCTTTGTGATAATTAAACTGCAGTGAAGCTTTAATAAACAGTTTTAAAATAATTGTGTTACTTAAATATTGTGTGGGATACTTTACTTCCTAAGTACTATGCCTAGCATGGCTACAACACATGGTGGAGTATTGTATTACGTCGTCAAAGTACCAAAAGACTCTGTTTACTGGTATGTTATTTCTATTATTTTATTTTAAAAGTAAAATAATTATTATTTATAATTAATTTATAAATATTGCAATATTTCTCCATTGACGCAGAATGGATATTTAAACAAAAGTTAATAATTCGACGTAAACTTAGAATAACCTGGCGGATCCATTTTCTTCCAACTTCTCAATGTTTAAATACCAACAGAAATATACATATTTTTGGTGCTAACACTTTCTCTAGATTTCTTACAAGATTTGCTTCATGTCAACGAGCCATTTCGGATCATCATATACCATACTTTTATAACAAGGCCCTCTTGATTTAGAGCTATGGAAAACAGTGTCGGCCTGCAACGTCATTTTTATCATCATGTTTACACAACTGAAAATACCACAATTTTGACAACATTCCTTGAGACAGTGATTAATATTGTTTCTAAACCTTATGATGCAACTAGCGGCTCGTGATCTATAATCCTTTGCAGTTTTATTAATAACGTGTCCCATAAATGATTCCATGGCAGCAACATCGAACTGCCGAATATTCCTTGATGAGTCGTGCTTAGCAATATTAGTTGGATTATCTTCTTTCTTCTCTGTCATAGTGACAAAACTAACATACCTTGCATATGGTTGCAATGCGCCTGCTAGAAAAATGGCACAACACACGAAAAAACGAACGGAATTTTTGAAATGTTCTGCCTTATGTCAAATTCTATTTCTCTTAAATTCTCAATGCGTAACATGTTATTATGTCTTCCTAACATGTTTTCACACTCGAAGCACTCCGCTTCTTGATAGTTTAAGACAAACTATTCCTTTCTTGCTTATTGCTCCATAAATTATTTCACAATTGATATTAGGTTCAGAAAACATGTTTACAATATCTGCTTTTCCCATTCTAATTACAATTTGTCTTGAAACTTTTATTGTATTCGTGAATTCAGCTAACTGGACCTTTAAAATGTTCTAAATTTGAAACAACTGTAACTGAAAGAATGTCTGAGATGCTTATTACCTTAACTACGGAACAAATTCGAATTCTTTTGTAAGCATAATTTTAGATGTTCACGTATAAATATTTTGACAGTTTCCTTAACAATGTGAGTATTACATGCAGATCAAACGCTCTTCACGAAAACTGAAGCCGATAAAAAATATAAATGTTTGCGCTATTTTCGGTACCCGGTATTTTCAGTCGGTTACATATTTGGAGAGTTTTCGAACTGTAGTTAAACTGGCTATAGACAGAGTCTTACCTTTAAAATATTTAATACTATCTTATATATTACCAGTATCATTCCGGAATGTTTGTGGATTAAGTAAACACTTTTTGCTTAATTCATACATACACCGTTACTTAAACAACTTCAACTAAATGAATCTCAAATCAAAGTATTGTGACATTTCAATGGAATTACCGGTTTAGAATTTAACACTTACGTACTCCTTTTGATACAAAAAGTATGTGCTAATTTAATAGAAAAGTTTTACGAAGCAATTTCTCATAGAAGTTATCGACTCATAAGCAGCAGGATTTAGGTTATTGAGGAAACATGAATAGAAATAATTGTATTATTGACTCGCACAAACAATCTAAATGCGCATGTCATTATTATAAATTCGCAGTGATTTGCAAAGGTGTACTTTACGTACATGCATCGTTACAATCCCATTATCAACATATGAAAGAAATGAACACGTGAGACTTAGGCCAATTTCCTAAAAATGCATGTGTAGCATCCTTGTTTCCTGTATATTGGTGTTCCTCGCCTCTGCCCAAATTTAATTGTAAATTTCACTGTAAATACGTAATAGTTAATGGTAGATACAGCTGAAGCTTTTCATATTTCAGATGATAAAGCAGGGTTTAGATCCAGTGGTAACAGCTTAATTGCGTCGACCAAAACAAAAATCTTTTGCCAGACAAGTTCCGCTAAACCAGGTTCAATGATCACCTGTCTGCTTCAGAGTTTACTTCTTCATAACAGCATATTTAAAAAATCAAACTTCATAGCGACGAATGGTAGCAACGGTAATAATTTTCTACATTATATTCACATCTCAGCTGAATCCAAATCTTCACCAAAATACCAGAGATAAATGTAGTTTTTAGACTATTTTAAGATTGAAGTAAATTTTTATTGTGACTGATGATAGCCAAGCCGACTTCCTCTTCTCATCTTGGAAAATATTCTTTGAGTGAAATTGGTAAATTCTGCTGTTGTCTATATCTAAGGTCACATATGTATAAATTAACGTTAACTCTGATGTAAAATCATGGAGTATATGAATGAACTCAGTTATTCCTCTGTTTAGGCAACACTTCCAAATTGTATGTTTTTTTGCAATTTGCCAACTGTTTCGTCATAAAGTGAAAGTACTGCCGCAAATATTTTGTGCAATGAAATGTTCCGTTTATGCAGGTTGGAAAACATACATATTAGCAAATAGGTTATACAGTTAATCTAGATGGGGATCCAAATGGAGAGTATCGTAAGAAAAAGCAATACCTTTTTGTCGCAGCTAAAAAAACGTACCTACCACATCTTTTTCGCGAGACAGCCCCTATATTGCTGTATGAAGCAAGAGTGTACCACACTGCTCCGCAATTCTCCAAATTGGTGAATTTAAATGCAGAATTTTGTAAAATTACGACTCCGAGAGATTCATCCAAAACGATTTTTAAATTGTGTGGAATTTTTGTTGTGTTAATCTTTGTCTATAAATATCGGAGGTTAGCAAAATAGCATTTCTTTCTTTGTAGAGTTGGTATACATATACAAGAAAGAAAGTAATGCAAGAGGAATACATCGAATACTCTTTGTTGACGTTTGCATGACAAATTTATTATGGGATCTCTTCCATTTTTATTTATGAAGGAGCGCCCAGTTTTCCTCTACGCCTTCCACCGTTAAATCCAGATTGAGTGTGCCACTCAATCTGGGGTAAACGGTCTGTTACCTTATTCTGTCCAGAACATTAATTTAACAAATTTGTTGATAACGCTACCTGAACTGCTCCAAAACGTTGTAATGAGGAGTAAACTATTGCGATATTTGTAACGTTTCGGCCTTATAAACATAAAGTTTATATTATTTTCCGTTTTTACGTCATAAAATATCTGTTCAAACGTCTATTTCAATAGTTTTGTACAATTTATTTAACCGTTTGGATTTTTTATAGTTTCAATTGCGGTTCATATCATTGTCCATTAAAGCTTATCCAAATGAAAGTGAAAGCGGTGTCAAAACGAAGCGTACTTATTACTAGCATTACTTCTTATGAGTACCTAACCACAAAAACATTTAACCCTAGGATGCACGTCTAAAAATGTTTACACAGAGATGCAGTAAGTCGTTAGGCCTCGGAAGCCGGTGATATGCAATCCTCCGAACAACGCCATCTAGTGACCCACGGCCAAACCTTGCACTAAATGGTCGAGGATTAATTAAATTAAAGTTTTGTGTACGATACTTCTTGGCTATTCTGGACATACTCCAGAGAGGGTGCTCTAGAAAAGTCTCGAACATCCTAGAAACAAGTGGATGCCTATTATATGTAAACGGTTTTCAATAAGAATCGAAACCCACGTGATTTCTGACGTAAGGTGACGTAAATAATATGTTATAAATAGTTAATAAGCTATCTAACCGGTCTAACCTGAGTTGCTAGTCGATATTTGATTTGACAGTTTTTATACATCTTTGTTTGTGTCGTTCAGTCGTTGCTTAGTTGTGATTATTTACAATATAAACCTAATCTGTAAAATTTTAATTGTCAATATATGTAAATAAAAATTTCTGGAGGATTTTTATTTTTAAAAATATGTATTGCCATACTGTTAAATGGGTTGCATATCTAAAAGTGGTCACGTGGGTTTCGGTATTTATTGAAAGCCTATAAACGAACCTTTGGTACCAGAGGACAGTCCTGAATGGAAGATTGGTGCGCAATATAAATAAATCCTTCAATAAAAATAAATAAACGTGTAAATAAGTTATTAGTTAGTGGAAATAAATAGTTTTAGTTAGTTGTTCATTAGTATCATCTACAGTAATTTTATTGTACTAAATTCGTGCTAAATTTTAACTTCGACGTAAATAAATACTAATAGTATTAAATATTATCGCCTGGGCATTATTTGAAACCCGAAAATATATAGAATTTATTTGTTGATAGTTCATTAGCCAGTTTTGTTTAAGTCGTGTGGTATTTTCTTCTACTATTAAAACTTATAAAATAGTCCTTTGAGCATTTAATAAATTCAAGTTCTTAGAAATTTCATGATGGTCTATCTTTGAATAAGATTCTTTTGCATTGACATCTAGGCAACCCAGTCTATTGACTGCTCCAACTTCTCATATTTACTACCATTTTAATACAAACTTGTCTTTGTTTTCAGCACGGACAGCGGTTGGGACAATCCCTTCCGGCCTGGCGGTGATTTGAGTAGGGAAGCCGATGAAATAGTCGAACTAATAAAAGGCGGTAAGCCGATCACGCCGACATCGGGAGGTAACGCATCACCCACATACTTGCTGGACCAAACCGACGCCAAGCTAGAACTGAACAATGTCTCGCTGCAAACATCGTCACCGACGCCGCTAGCGACGAAACAAGCGAACGAACCGATCACCGAATCCCCGAAGAAGGTTAACAACGACCTGCATGCGACCCCGAAGAACGCGACCAACGGCAACGTGCAGAATGACACTAAACCGGGCGCGCTGGACGTACAAAGAGGGACCATAATACCCCAAGCGCCGGTTGATGCGAATCAAGTGGAACATGTCGTTATTAAAAAGAAACCCAAGTGCAAGTGCTGTGTGATACAATAATTCGAAAGAGCCTCATTTATAGTCAATAGACTTGTTGTTAAAATATATATTTTATAGAACAGAGAGAAAGATAGAGAGGAAGAGATAAAGCAGAAACAAAGCTTGTACGCTTTTTTGAAAAAAGAGGTTATAAGCTGTAACCAGTCACACAAATAATACTGACATCATCCTCATTTTTTTTTAATCTCCTCGCCCTCAAGGAAAGATTCTACTGTGCTTTCTTATATTTTTACGTTTCCTTATGAATCTCCTTGTATATGAAATCTGTACCTTTTTTTAAACACAAATATATGTATAGCAATATAACTTATATTCAAATAAAAAACTACTTATTCCTAGATTTTTATATATTGAAAAATATAGAGAATTCTATACAGAAATATTTTTATGTTACGATAATTAGTAATATATAATACAATAAATACTATAACAAATGTGTTCGAAGCAATCTAAACATTACAACTCTATCATATCATTTTAAAGAACAATAATTAAAATAAATTTAGGAGGTTGTGAAAAAGATAAAAATACACACGTATGAAATTCTCTAAAATATAATATGAAGAACTATAAATACTTCCAGTGTTAAAAAAATATGAAAAAGAAAATCGAACTCTTTAACGAATTATACCGTAAAGTAAAATCAGTTTATAATCATTTTTATCGAGCAATAATTACTCCAGATATGTTGTTATGATGCCCATTTGTCTACATTTAATCTTTTCTGCACAAGCACTCAATGTAAATCAAACGACGTTCTGTTTCTGCATTAGCTACCAACAATCAACTAAATAAATATGTCTGTTAGATAATAAAACTATCTGACTTTACGGTATTATATAAGTATAAAATTAATTAGTATATTTTATACTATAAGTGTTAGCGTTTATTATTATTATAATACCTAATTGTGATCTAAGTCAGAGAATTATGATATGTGATTAATCTTTTTTTTAAATTAATTAATTATTATTTTTCACCTTCTATTTTGACTACTTTTACAAGTTTTCGTTTAAATACTGTATTAGGTATATTTGAAGCAGGATATAATATATTTTTTATAATTATGTAAATGTGCAGCTTTACTTCAATCACTGCATTTTGAACATAATTTTATTCGGGTGACGTGGTATACTTTAGAAATACATTGTGTAAAATGTATTTTAGTTACATGTTCTCTTTTTTTTGTAATATTAATATTTTATCTACTCTTATAAATAATACCGCTGTATGTCCTAATAGATTGTTGTTAATATTATTTGTTGAAGTGTGTTTGTGTGTCTGGTGTGAAAGTTGTGAATCAAAAAATGTACTATTTATTTTGGTAAATAAATAAAAGCAACAAATTGAATATTTATTAACAAGAACCAGTAAAATAAATTCTGATACAATATTGTAATGTTTCGGCGAGTTTCCAAAATTCACGATATTTGAAACTCAGTTTATGTATAAAGATATATCCCCCAGTGCAGAGATAAAATATATTTAATATATATAATGTACATTATACATATATTATATTGTGATATTATGAAAACTGCTATAGACTACTCAATATCTTTATATCAATATTATGACAATTAAATATATCGTGCAGTTTATATCAGAATAAATTCACAATATCACATTAAAATATACTTAGTATATAAATATATACATATATAACGTCCTTTATTTATATGTGTCTCTAATATAAAAAGCAGCTTGTTTGCTTGAAAAATGAAG
>SMLS01076623.1:0-18130 GCA_004785975.1 Popillia japonica
TATACACTGGGCGCATTAAGGCGATTCGGGTTGGTTAGTTGTCTTTTTGATCCTATAGTTCGAGGTACCATTATCTTCGAGTTCCTTAGTAATGAATTTGCAGAAATTTTGATAAAAACGATAGTTCTATGAAGTAATATGTCAAAGTATCGTGATATAGCAATCCATTTAATTGGTAGATCATTTGATATAAGAACCAAACAGCAATGATCTACGATGGATAAGTTAATAGTGGAGTTAATAGTACATAATGAATTTGCAAACGTTCCAATCAAGTAAAATTAAAAATTAATTTTAACACTTAAATGTATTCCAATGTTGAAAATTGCTCAAATACAAAAAATTGAGATTAGCGCGTTAAGTAAATATGTATCTACTTGAATGCATCTAATTTAGAAGTACATAAGACAAATTAAAAGACAAGTTATTAAATCTATTCGTCCAAGATCTTATCACAGCACAAATCGTGTTTTCGTTTATCAAACTCAATTTAAAATCTCATTAACTTTCATCCACTTTCGTAACATTTTTCCAGTACGTTCCTGGTAATTCACGTCTAAAAAAAAGTATGAATAAATATTTTGATAGGGACGGTATGTAAACATTTATATCTCCGCGTATATGTAATCAAAACCATTATTCAGTTGTATCTTACTAAAAGGAATGATAAAGTTAGAGATAAAAACACTTTACAACTTGCAACGTATGTATAATATATCTTTCCATGCAGTAGTAGGTGATTGAGTGCATTGTATTAGTGCTCTTCTCCGCCACAATACTGTAAATGTTTCTCAAAATAAGGTAAGCTAATTTACTTAAAATTCTTAATTAAATTTCATCTTTAATTAATATTTTCTAATATACTTTACTACTACAGAAAAATTGTATTTGGTTAAGTACATATGTACATATTTATATTTCTTTTTCTATTCATAAATAACTTATCGACTTACTACTTACTAGTGGCAGAACGAGGGTAAATGTCAATCAAATCTGTTTTACTTAATTATCGTATTTCACGTCAACGTGCTAACACAGTTTTTATAATACAGTTCTTGTATTTGACCCATATTTTATAATCGGTACATTATTTCAGCGCGTTAGTTTATGTAGTTGCGTGTTGTCAATATCACGCACGCTTTCAAAAACCATCTTTTTTACGTTAAATAGGCAACAAGGGAACGTTAATCTATTGGTGTTTTAGATTTTAATACCGGTGGGTTTAGAAAATCTAAGCTACAAAAACTACAATATACATTTAAATATGTTTTTTTTAGGAGTACATCAACTACTAAATATGAAAAGCTTGTTTTCTTTTTTTCTTAAAACATGCAAAATATATTAGTAACTGTTTCAAAATATAGCTGTTCCGTCATTTATCTTCTTTCGGTATATTTTAAGTTTTTAAAATAAAACGTTACAATAAATGTAACATTCATAATAAGAAAAATAAAAAAGTTATGTAATATCACTGCACATCTACATTTTGGAACTTTAATCAAATAAAATGAATGAATACCACAGCAAAAGAATTATTCTAATAACAATTATAGTAGCCCTGAGGCGAGGAAAAAAATGGCACAAAACTACATATTTAAGAGAAACTCAATCTACAGTTTGGTAATGATGTTTGGAACAAAATATATGAAAGTGTATTATATTATATTTCATCGAAGATAATTGTTAGTTCTTTTTAATGCAACGCCATACACTTTTGTATTTTTAAAGTTATCGTCAGCTATTTTGAGAGATATACCAGCAAAAATGATCCTTTTGCAATACTTAGCCTTCGAAAAATATTGACTTCTTCTTCTTCTCTTATCCTTATACATTTTCAGCTGTCGGATGAGGGTTCCGTTTCTTCCACCCACTTTTTCCACTCTTCTCTGCCTCTTGCCATTGCTTTCATTTCTTTCAAGTTCTTTCCCTTTCTTTCTCCCATTTCTCTTATCTGATCAACCCATCTTCTCCTAGGCCTTTCTCTTCTTCTATTTTTTGAGTATCCGGTCTCCATTAATGTTCTCGTAATTCTATTGGTCTTCATTCTTATTATATGTCCGTACCAGTTTAGCTGTTTTTTCCTAGTTTTCCTCACTATTGGTTCTTGCTTTGTTATTTTCCTGATGTCTTCGTTCTTGATCCTATTTCCATTGTATTAATTCTTGGCCCAGGATTGTTTTATTCAATGAATAGTATATTCTTGTTAATTTGGTTTATCTGTTAATTAATTTTCTTCTTTTCCATCCTCTGTCAATATGCTTCCCAGATAGTCATATGTCGTTTCCCTCACTAATGTCTTACCTTTACATTTAATTTCCTTGTTGACTTTATTATCTCGATTTTTATTTGCGATCATTACCTTGGTTTTATTTAGATTCACTTCCATTTTCACCTTTTCTATTTCCTTTGTCCAGATATTTATTAGTTTTTGTGTTTTCTTTCTAGAAATTCCTAGCAGGACCACATCATCTGCATATAACAAACTACTTACTTTTACCGGTTCTAGTTTGTTGTATCTAATTATTGTGTTGAACTGTTCAGTTTGTGTTTTTATTCGTTTAACTATTCTGTCCCGTCATTACCACGAATAGGAGTAGGCTTAAACTGTCTTCTTGTTTTATCCCCTTCTTCATTTGGAATTCTTCCGATTTTTGCCGCGCCATTTGTATACTATACCTATGTACTTCTGATGGCATCTAGCAGGTTTTCAGAGATTTTCATTTCTTTTAAAGCTTCCCATATCTATCTTCTGTCTATCGAACTATCGAATCAAATGCCGCTTTTAGATCGATAAAAACTACAAACAGTTCTTTTCCTTCTTCGAATTTTCGTCTCGTTCGTTTGTCTTTCTGGCCTGAAAGCTGCTTGTTCTTCCTTTAGGTTTGCTTCTACATATTCTCTTAGGCGTTTTTCAAGTATTCGTGCGTATAATCTGTAGCTCGTTTGTTCTAATCATATAGGTCGATAATTTTCGCATTGAGTCTGTTCTTCCTTCGGAAAATATTCGTTATTGTTCTTGATGCCAGTTAAAACAAGATCTTATGTATTTCTGAAAGATTTCAAATTAAAAATTTTCTTACAATACTAAATTTAAATTTGGCTGTTTGTTTAACCGATGCTAAAGTTTGATCAAACTCATACATCTTTGATTTCCATTGTTTATCAGTTAATCCGTTACAATTTTATAATTATAGCACCTTACATACATATAACCTACTGTGCATTTCGTGGATCGAATACTACATCGAAATATGTTCATTGTTTTAAATTAATTGAGTACATGCACTAAATATTTATTGGTATCGTTAATATAATTACAGCCGCAATATTCTTAACGCACTTTCAGAATAAAAATTAATACATACTATTTCATCTGAGTATAAATTACACATTATTAATTTGTTGGTATGTAAGTACATATTCGTGCGCTAAAACAAATCAATATTAAACTATGATTAAAATAAAAAACACTAAGCTTCTGCTATTTTCTATGGCATCATCACTATTACTAATTTACGATATTAAAGCATAAAAGTCTATCTCTTTCTCCGTTGAAGGATTAAAGAATCATCCACAATTTATTGATCGATCCAAAGCATTTGACACACATACTTCTTTTTGTCGTTATGAGCGGCATTATTTACACATTTGAATAAACTCAGATATGATACGCGTCACGAGTATTGTTCATGCTATCAGCGGAGGTATTTTATTGTGTGTGTTATAGCTTTTATGGATTTGAGCACGTATCTCTTTAAACGATTAGGTACCAACTCTTTTAATTGAAGGTTTCTTTCATAATATAAAACACATTATTATTATACAAAAATATTTAGGTTATATTGACATTTTACTGCTGTTGTTGTTGTTTTCTACGTTTCGTTTACAGATGGTTTTTTTTCTGCGTAGGTAGCACATGCTGCATGTCCACATGCTTTGATGAAGTAGTTAATTTGTTGCCAATTAAGTGACGCAAATTACATAAATTGTCTTAAATTCAATATGAAGACCCGAACTTTGACTTCAATTTAACTCGTTAAGAAAACTATATTGCTAATACGGCATGAAGCAAATTGTCGGCACGAAGATAAAGAGATAAAGAATGTTGATTAAGTATGTATATAGTGTTTAGAGTAAAGATACATACGTATGTGAGCCTCTCATATGAAATGTTGTAACTCATATTTTTATAAGTTGATCATCATCGATTAACTTAGAAATTTACTGATACACACATTCCTAGACTATCTACATATATGTAGTTTTAAGTGATACAATTATTTTTGGATTGTCTAATATTTATGCCTAACAGTTCGTAAAAAGAAGATGACTAATCGTCACGGTGGCAGAAAAACATAAGATTTTTACTAAGATAATACACTTAATACAAACCGTGGATCGAGCATTTGAGAAGAACAAAGTATTACTCCAATTGAGATACGAGTTGTTCCAATCACCAAAACAAAGGGTATTGTTTGTCACTTGATAGGCTTCTTAAAATTCCACTGCGGTATTCTGGACCTACTTTTTGGAAAAACTTAGAGGCTCAAACCAAAAATCACAAATTAAGTAATTATTTATAACAACATGCCCTATGTTATAATACTAAGGCTCTCGTACTGTGATCAGAAACTACAAAATGGCGCAAATATAGTTGTAAAAATTGCAACAACTTTTTTATCTGCGAATTACAGGAGCTAGTCAAATTTGTCCAATAGCCGGAATGGAAGTACTACTACGGATTAGACCGCTCGGGAGCTAGTCCAAAGAATTGTCTGTCTGAGCACATCTCATTGATCAAGATTGACTACGTAGGCTTCAAAAAACAACAGACAGTTACAAATAAGACGTGTCTCTATATTCGAAAATGCTGGAAAAGAAATGGGGAAAGATATCGAGATAAGAGCAACCATCTATGTCTGTACCCATGATCAATCCAGTATAAAAGCATTGATTTAAGTAGTATAGTTCAAACGCTAATGCAATCAATTTATAAACAAATAACAGGGTCTTCCTGATACCGATTCCGTGGCACTTCGCTGCTAACGAAAAATACTGAAGTTTAACAATGGAAGGGAAAGAAGAGTGGCTTCTTATGGAGACATAAAGTGCACAAAGTAGGAACAAAAAACTAGTTGATTTTAAAATCCTTTTGTAATTATAAAGAAATTAATTTAAGCATTACGCATCAATTCACCATATTTGCCTAGAGTGCACAACAGAATTCAAAGAACAATCTTCTCAATATGTTGCACTCTACTGAGTTTATTTGCCTCCTTCTGTAAGGGGATCCTCTTCTTTTAGCCCCACTTCCTCTTGGAGAATCTTTCTTGTAGTCCTCGGATATCTTTGGTCTCGTAATCTTCTTGTTTCTTTCGTTATTGGAAGCCTACAATCATAGAAATAGGAGATCTGATTAGTGTTCGGGTATTCTATATCGGATCATATTTATCGGAGCGTTTCCGATGTTTGGTCGATGCCACTGATTTTTGCGCAACAGTGCTACTTATCGCCAGTTGTTGCTGTTGACAGCCTTTTCGAAGAGGGTCGAGTTTCTTCAAGAACTCGTTTAGGTCGACGAGGTCTGTCGCTGTTAGATGTCGGAGGACAGCCAGCGAAATTTGATAAGGAAGACGAAGTAGTAATTGTTGGACGCGATTTTGTATTCGCACTAGGGGCAGGATGTCGGTTGGAGGTACCGTGGTCTAAGCTAGACTGACATAGGTTAGGATGAATCTTGTACAACTACATGGTTGCCACGTAAGCCATATGATTTTCGCCCCCGTTTTTTCTTTGGTTCTCATATTAGGTTGCTAGAAACCTGTCTGCTTTTACCACTCAGTTCGAGTTTAATCCTTTGTCATGTTCTGGTCCCCATGAAAAAGGTGTCGGACAAACCTTTGTTCGCATAGCCTTGATCCAAACGAACAGTCCATAGAATAATGCAGACCGCATCATTGACCAAAGTAATTTTCTGCTGCAGTTGAGCATTAGACGGCAGAAAGATCCAAGTCAACACTTTGGGATCAAATTTATAGTTACATAAGATAGGATATAGCTGACGCATCGGGTCGATGACCTATTTCTAGCTCTACCTAAATGCTCGGCGAAGGTTAACCTACTGTCGAGAATCATTCCCAGGTATTTGATCTTTTTGTTCTATTCGATTTCCGTCCGTAGGGCAGATATATTTCCGGCCAGGGGTTGTAGTCTCTAACTGACGCGCCTGCGTTTCCCTCGGATTGATCGTCTGATCACATGAGCCACATTTTGCACACTGAGATTAAATTAATTATTAAATAGTTTGTTCATTGGCTTATAGTACTCCTTATGGTAGACGTGCCATCTATTCATACAGAGTTGAACCAGGAGAATTGTAATTATAAATTTACCATGATAATGCATATGTTCTATTCCAGTGAAGTGCTTTAAGTTTTAGTTTTCTTTGAACGTAGTATACTCCTACTGGAAATATGTTTTTCTGAAAATGGTTACCTTTGAAATAAATAATAGGTAAGCGATACCAGGTCACGGTAAGCTCACAGTAACTCGACGTGTCAACCACGCTAGAGGCGAAAATCTCCTGACGAACACATCAGAAGCTTTATTTGTACTTTATATGTTTGTATATTTTACTAACCATGAGACCGTCAACACCGTAAGCCCTCCTAATAGAGACTCGGGCCGTGGAAGCCTTAACCTGTATTAATTGCTGTTGATACACCAGGAATGTCTACCGATGTTCTATATTTACCAATCTACCAACAATGTATGGCTTCATGCTACTTTGACTAAATTAAGTAAAATTAATTAACAAATGATAAAATGAATTAACTAATTGTAAGTATATTTTTCCTGTCGAAATTGTTATATCCATAACTAATCCAAGAACTTCATCCGCCACTATGTGTACCCGTTTTCATATATCAAAATTATTTCGTTAAAACAAACAGGTTTTGGATAGTTTCCAGAAACACGGAAACATGTAACATTAGAACCTATTCTTTGCTATATCCAAAGCTAAACATCTACACTTCTACATTATTCACAGCTATATATGTTGTACGTAGTTAGTTAGTGGACTTTCAATGGGAATTGTATACGGTTGAAAGGCAATTTCCTTTGAAATTGTCGACGGAACGATACTTTACCTGCATTATTCGCGATTACACATTGTTAAGCTGTTAACCTTTAAGTTGCCTGGAAGAAATAGACCATTGTGTTCGACTGCAAATGTTATCTTCGACGTGTCAGTCTAACCTTTTCAAAGCGAACAAGAGATGGTCATTTTAAGGCAAATTACATGCTCACCCGTTGCGATGTCGTAATGATCTGTGAGAGGGTACTACACCAGTATACGATCAGAAGAATTACTGAAACGAATCCGTCGTTAAATTAGGATAACTGGAGCGAACGTCATTTTACAGTATCGTCGTCTGAATCATTTTTTAATATTACAAACACGAGTTTTCTTGCTGAAAGGGAATTTATGCTCTGATGCGCTAATTAAAAATTCATTTCGAATGATTATTTACATTTCCAGTTCTGTGCCCGAATTTGTACTAGGATGAAAATAAAAGTCATCAACGATTTTAAGCTATTTGCGTACAGATTTATTCATTTCATTACAATTTGTGAAACAAAGCATAATGATATAGTTGGATGAATTCATTTCGATTAGAACTTTCAACCACAAAACGAACCAGTGTGCGATATTAACTCGCATTTTTACATGTATGTTCATATATAAATTTGAAATGACTTTAAACAATAAAATTTTGTTTTTTCTTATGTTTTAGGTTAGACTTTTAATTTTGTATTAGTTACACATTCACAGAAAATGTCTTAATAAATTATTATTTCTTTAGTTGGTGTTAAAATATAAGATCTACATAAATCTAAATAAAATAAAAATCTTTCAGTGTAATAGGGAGTATATTTGTAAATGACGAATATTTTATGCACATTATTGGAGGAATTAAAAGATGAGAATATTAAACTTATTTGTCCGTATTTTACATTTAAATACCAGACTGTCCATATTTAATATTTGACGACCAAACTTTTTCATATTTAGCAGTTAAAAGGTTAATTTGAACACATTTAGAATGTAAATGTTTATATTAAATAGGTATTTAGGTAAGGTTGCAAATACGTATCTATGTATAAGTAGCAATATCTGATTACTGTTAACGCTGTAGCCAAAGCAATCTCTAAGAAAAGAAGCAGACTACTTATGGAATAAAAATAGTTTTGAAGTCATCTGAAAACATTTATAAAAAATCCTTGAATAGGTGAAGGTGAATCTTTTGGGTTTTAAATTGATTGCACAGGATGATACATCTGATGCTATATACTGTTGTTATTTAAACCCCATGGTGGAATATTAAAAAATGTAAAAATATATTAGGCAATCCATTACCAATCAACGACTAGCAATTAATGTATAATCTTCTACCTATTAATTCCAATTTAAAGGACTAATAAATCAATTGAAAAATTTATCTGTCCTAAGATTTTTGATAATCTTCTAAAATAACGCCAAAATTAATTCCTGTCTGATAGGGGTTCTCACAGGAGAACTACACGTCGTGAACATAATATGATTGTTGAAATGTTTGAAAAGAAACCTACTCTTTCTTTGCGTAATGCGCAATTTCTGTTTTGCATAAAGGGAATTAATGTAATCCTGATGACTATAAAGCAGCTTCTAGATGAGCAAAATATCAGATACCGTAGTACTTTGTCAAAACCCTTATTAACACAAAAACAAAGAATAGCATTTGGTCTGGGCGTGCGAGAATTAGGATTGCGATTGGAGTCATGTAATTTGAGTAATGTTTTACCGATGAATCGTCATTCTGGATATGGGTTCCCATTAAGAAAGCTTGGTCAAGTGTTGATCATCGCACACTGCAACATACCATAAAACAGCTATCACCATTTTTGCTTGATCCAACATCTTATGCAGAGAAGTTAGTGGAAAGAATGCCCATATGTTGTGAGGCAATTATCAACAACGGTGGCGATTGGACCCCTTATTAATATGATAGTATCGTTTTTTTACCAATTAATTTTTGTTTTTGAGCGACTGCTCTTTTAAAAACAGCCGCGATATTCTTATTGGACAGACTGTACCTACATCTGTACAAAGCTAAAATGGTATGTTTTTATTCAAGGCATTCAATGGTTATTTTTCTTGCAATACTATTGAGTCGGCATATACGGTAATCGATGAAAATAAAAATTTGTAATTTGATATCATGACAAATCATCAAACAAATATTTTGAGATAAAACTTATTTTCGGGTAACCGCAAATGGTATCGACCTCCATATTTTATGTCACAAATCTAATTATAAATTCTGCATCCATGATACAGGGTGTTCTCCCATACTTAAAAAAAAAATTAAACATTATGTATACTTACGTAAGTTAATGAGATTTCCATCGCAAAATAAGAAATTGTAGTCACTAGTATTTTTTTGAAAAATAGTCAACATTTTCTGGACGGACAGTATCCCAACAATTGCTCGAAATTTACACGATCCACTTGTATACATAACCGCGCGCGCCGTATAAGTGAATCACGTACAAATGGAATAACATTTTGTTCCCGTTTGTTATTTGTTCCAGCAATAATTCGTTCCCTTAATTGTTACACTGTTAAAAGTTACGAACGAAAATACGAACTTTAAACATGCGTTGACAAAATAATTCTAGGACACATAGCCGATGCAATTGACACGTGCATTTTCAGCATTCCTAAATGTAAACAGTATGAGATGTTGCCAGTTACCTACACAGACCCTTTATCCAACATACGGCGACTTTGCCTATTTGTTGACAAACATCGGTTGATAAGTTTTGAAGAGCTCATGTGGTGCATTTTTTGTTTCGTACAGACCGAAAGAAAAACATTTGCCCAAAACTTTACTATTTTTTTTTCTCGCTTATACGACAACTTTTGTAAAAAATTCTTTTTCACAAAATATTCTACGTATTATCAAGATTCAACGGTTAAAATTTTTGCGATGTATGTGAGAACACCCTGTATATTTTACCCATATTTCATGTAAGATCTCCTGCCCTAAATATTATTCCTTGGAGCTTATTTCAAAAAAGAAAAAAATGACAGGTACCAATATAGCTTTTTGATAAGATTACGTCACATAAGAAAAGGAAAGATACACGAAATTTTGCATATTATACTTCCTTACATATTTCTACTCTCTGAAAAATTGCCACCGCAACATCCAATGTATACTGTACTGCACTGATCTACATATGTTGCGATACTTTGCTCAATTACTTATTCAACAACTGTACGTAGTATAGAGAAAAGAAATGGCCCATAAAAAGAAATAAAATATGCTTACAGCGTATACATACATATGTACATATCTACATCTAAACTATATTTTTTGGTATTAAAATACGAATTAAAAATCTAATTTGGATAGTTATTGTAGTAATGAAAGTCATTCCTAATTTTGTTTTGTATAGTATCAAAAATTATGAATTCATGCCAGCAGAAACTCAAATGGGTCGTCAAGTGTTTGTTATTGCCAGACTCACTTACAAATGTTTTGTTTTCTTCATGGATGTGTGTCTTGAATTTTTTGACTAATATTTCACTGCTTTCTACTTCAGGATTGCTTTTATCTTGGCGTATTGTGAAATGGTCAGCTCTTGTTTGTAACATCTAGAAACATTATTGTATATAAATAATAATTCGCATGAATATGAGGATTTTATGTTGCTGTATCATAAAATAAAACAAGCACACGGTTTTTATGTGAATAAACAATAATGTTTATTCGCATAAAAATACTACTTACACGACTTTTCTGAAACCAAATGGTTGAAATATTCGCAGACTAGATTTGTCATGAGAATGTACAAAGCGATGCCCGTGATTGAAGCGTACCAAACACCAAATATGGTTAAACGAACTATACATAGGCGTAGGAATAATTAACATAACCTTTCATTGTCATTTATAATACACTGCTTGACAGCAAGTTCAAACGCATTATGGGTAGAGGTCTAATTAGAAGATAGTTTTGATAAAATTAGAAACAAATATAGAACTAGCACGCTTAAATCTTTGTTACTCTCACGTTACTAATTACTAGTGTACCGTTTTGAAAATCAAGGCTTTCGTTCATTTGTTTCATTGAACTGTATACTGATATAAGGATTTGTGAATACAGCGGTATCCGTCGCTACCTCGGTGTAGTCATGCAATTGAAATTTTCTAATTCTTTAACGCCTCAATTATTATTAGGTAGTTTCTTTCTAACACTGATCAATGAACAAAACTTGTTTTCTTCAGAGGAATCATGTTCTATTCAAAAAAATTGAAGTTGTGATTCATCCCCACTACAAAAGATCCGTGATCGTGATCGGTAATTCCCTTTCCCTTGAAAAACATGATATTTTTATGTTCAGTATGTTTAAAACTAACATAACCTCACTTTTGCGTTTTTTCCGCAATGCTCCTAATAAACATTCAATCATGATTTGAAAATCATGATTCAGAAATTTACAAATAGAAAGTAGCTATTAGCTTATCTTGCTATGCTGCTCCACAATTCTCATTCAGGTCCCAAATTTTATTAAAAAAATTTATACAAGATATTAATGTTAAAATTCGTAATTCACAAGTCTACTAACATTAGCCTCTTCTGTATAAATGTTTTTCTCGTTTCAATATTTTTTTATTATTTTGTTGTAATGATGCTTTGCGATGTTTAGTGTAAGTAGTGTAGTGTAGTGTAAGTATAAGTACTAAACAATATTATATGGGTAGATAGATCTTAAGGGTGTTGGGTACAAAAAAAAACTTGTTTACTACTGATTTTTTCATGTGCAATAGAATGTAAACATATTTCTAGTATGTTACAAGGAATAAAATAAAAGTGTAAAACGAAAAATAATGACTATAAGATGACTTACGAGTTAAAAAAGTCAACATTTTATTTCAATCCTAGAGCCATTGACAATGGTCCGATGAAAGTGAGATTTTAAATATTCATGTATGTATAAGATATACGTATATGTCTTGTCATTGCTATTTAATCAAAAAAGAAATTAATTATGTAAATAAAACGTTTTGAAAACAGCAGTTATGTTAATGTCACCTTGTGTAAAATGTTGACTTTTTTAACTCGTAAGTCATTCTCTATAGTCATTATTTTTCGTTTTACACTTTTATTTTATTCCTTGTAACATATTAGAAATATGTTTACATTCTATTGCACATGAAAAAAACAGTAATAAACAAGTTTTTTTTTTACCCAACACCCTTAACTACTGAAAATCCCATTCAAAAATAATAAAAATGTTTAGGGATGTCAAGTTGTACGTCGTAAAACATAATGCGGTTGCTATATATAATTATTAATATAAGTATTTTACGATCCAGTTTTTGGTGTATATTCTCGGAATATCTAACGAATATCCAGATACCAACAAAACAATAATTAGGAATTCTGCTTTGTAACACGAAACTTGTTTAGTTAAATTAAACAGAAGCTTATAATCATGTAAACACAAATGATTAATGAAGTTGCTTGAAATACTGAGCTTAAAATCAGGGTCGGAAAACCTCAGTCAAAATGACTACCACCTCGTTACCTGTATGTACACTCTCTTTCTAAAGTAATATCTCCCCCAGCCAACGGGTTCATATCAATAATGCCTACCAATGGACCTATTCTAGCTGTCGGGCGACCTTGTTTATAGCAATGTTGGGTAACCGATGTCGCCCGGCGGCTATAGTACGTCCATTGGAAGACGTTATTGATCAGAACCCATTGGCTGGGGGAGACATTACTTTAGAAAGAGAGTGTACATACATACCTATGGAGCTACTATAGAAGTTATGTCTGCCGCATTAGCCGCTAAGGATGACGCATATGGATTTAATTAATTGGGGAGGCCTTTCATTCAGTTCCAGCAGTGTCAAATGTAGGTCAACCTTACTCCGCGCGACACAGTTGAAATAAATATTTTATTGGCAATTACGCGAGTAGCATTTTAACGACGCAATAGACAACGCGATGTGTTATATGACGAGTTTTCATGTTATGTCCATCATAGAAATAGAATAATAAATAATTCTGTAGACCGACGCCTACATAATTCTATTTTAATTTCACCATAATGTAATTTTCAACTAAAATGTTATCGACTAACATAATTTGCATGCATGTAACTAAATATTGGCACTTTTAAATAACGACAGATTTGACAGGTAGAGGTTGTTTTCGTTGCATCTTAATGAATAGACAAAGCATCTATTTTAATCCACAATATTTCTTTAATATGTTAGTGTTGTTTTCTTTAATTGCAACGACTTTTAAAATGTGTTAAAATAAAAATACGGAAAATATGTACAGAACAAGCACGATTTTCGTAATACCAATGTAAAAGTATTGTGCGAAGAAGATCTGTGTGTTATTCCTCATCATGGTTAACACATCAACTTACCACAATCTTCTTACCCACCTTTCACTCTTGAGAAAACCACTATTAGTGGCGAAACATCGTGTTAATTTTTTATTTAGTTTTAATTTATTTTTGTTTTGTATCATTTTTTTGTATGCCAGACACGTTATTACTATGAAGCCGTCCAAACCTGGAAGCTCCAAACCGTGAAAGCCTTCGATTTTATTTATAATAGACACAATTACACTACTACACACGCTTTTGGATTCAAGCGACAAAAATATGTTTTTGTACTCACTTACCAAAACACGTTATTTTGCGCACGGATTTAAATGCGGAAAAGTAAGTTTTAAACACTAGTGCGGAAAAGTAAAAATTGCATTAATTGAGTAAGACGGTATTACAATATAACGGTATAATTATTAAAATATCAATTACCACTAAACTTAACTTAGTTAATGGAATGTTATAAATTTTGCGGAAATAATTGAAAACTTGAAAAGATAAATGCTGCCATCTATTACTTATATTCTTAATTATCCATTCTAAACTGACAACTGTAATCATATCATAACCTAAAAAATAATATACCTACCAAGTAATATCGGTATAAATTTTTATTATTTACTAAAAAAAATTGCACATTACAAAAAATGGTGTACCTACCACGTGTACGAACACAATTTCCAGCATTCGCGCTAATAAAGCACTCATGCTGAAAATTTCTCTAGGTAGGTAAATAATCATCCTGAAGTGTTTCTGAAGTAATTTGGAGTGCTGGGCCCATTTCCCAGCTACAATCATAAATTCATTGGTTAGAATTTTTGGCAATTAATAGATAATTCAAAGTAAAAAATCAAAAATAAAAAGCGTCCAACTGTAGGTACTTGTGCCATCATTCTAAAATCTTGGCTAAGGTGTTTCGATTTTAGCCAAATTCTTCCTTTCTCGTCGTTCAAATTTTCAGGAACCAATCCATATGGAAATACGGAAAAAGAATATTTCACTAATTTTTCAAGAAATTGCAGATTACTTGCTTAAATTTTCGGGGTTTGCGGTTACAGAATCAGGTGTGGTCCATATTTTTAATTGATGCTCATTTTGCAGCTTCGTCTGGAATTAACCATTTTGTAAGGTTGTGCGAATAACAACGTAGGAAAATATTTTGATTTTGTCTATGGTAGTCTGAGAAATAATCTGATTAAGTACCAACAAGTTGGTCGTTCAGGATTGAGTCCTCTGAAAAGTCCTTAATATGGTTAAGTTTCATATGAGGAGATGGTAGGAAAATCCTATATGCGATCACAAATAATGTGAAGGGAATCGTTGATTTGTTCTCCTGGTCTCACATAATGATTACGTACTACACAGTTATCCCAGGTCCACTAAAAACGACATTTTATAAACTCATAATACATTTTTCTCGAAAAACTCAACCACCTATTCAAATAATAATCAGAATTATTTTCAAATCTTGAGATCACGATAATTTTTTTTATTTTTTCTTTGTGCTACATGATCAATGGGAAGCAGGTTTTAGTTTGTATTTTGTTTCATCCATAAAAAAATGGGATATGTTCGAAGATATTTTCACTACTGTAACGGTGACGTAAAGAACACTTTCCTTTGTTTCAATAAATTAAAATTCCATATCAAAACACTTTGTATGCTTTGCAAATGCTATCTAAAGAGAAATTTGACATTTGTATCAAGTATGATATTAATGTGGCGCTGTTTTTTAATATTCTATGACGTAATTCATAATTGCTCAATTAAAATACTTGGCTTAGCATGTCAATGATTTTCTTACATTGAAGTATCCATGAATAAAGATAGAAAACTTAAAATATTTCTTTCAAAAAAGAAACCTCTTTGTACTCGTTAATTGAAAATTCCAAACTTCCACCGGCGCGGAATTCTTTGGCGCGGTTTTCTCCTGTCGCCTGCGGGATTCTGGCGGCGGAGCGACGTTGGATTCCGATTCTTGTCCTTCCTCTAGGATCTAATTGCAACGGTGACGTATCGCCCTGCATCGGGGGCGCACGCGTGGCCGTTCTCAAATCTTCCGGGCCTCTCTCTGGATCGATTTTGAATGCCTCGCGCCGCGATCAACACACACCGTTCAGTGTGTGTCTGTGGTTATGGTGTCAGTGTCAGTTCATGTGTATTAAAGTACTTCCTGCTTAGAATACCTATGAATGTCGAACGTCAAGAATCGCAAGTGTATAATGTCGTTCGGATCCGTTTAATTTGAAGTAGTAAAAATTAATTGAAATTAAATTAAATTTAATTTAATTGTGCGTGTTTTATAAAAAATAATATATAAGTATATGTATACTAAGTGTTTAAAAATTAAGGTAGTAAAGTAAATTACAGTAGAATGTATAAAAATATCTTGCGGTCATCTCAATATGACATTCAAGTATGTAAACATTTGCTTTATGTACTAAACGATGACTCAACGTGCATAAAAGGACAATTTTCATAATTTTATTTGAATTTTTAGTAGATAGTCTTTAAAAATTCTTCTCTCATACATCAGGACATTACAACGCAAAACCTAATATTCGATGATCGTTTCTCGCATCATAACTACCTTAATTGATAAATTACATAATTCCAATGTAAATAGCGATAGCTATTATGTTAATTCTTATTTGTCGACTAGCTTTGTGTAGAAATACTAATGCGTAGTAAGCATGTATATCCTAATACTTCGTAATAAACACACCCACTTTAACACGTAAAAAAGTTATGAAATTGTCATTCATTTTTCGCACCATCTCATCGATATAAATGTAAATTCTTCGAACTGCGTCTCGTATACATGATCCTCTTCATTGTTATTGACTTCCACGCATGACACAGTAACACACAACGCGAAGGGCGTTAGTTGCGAATAGAATTGTGCCAATATATCAAGAGAGCAATGTTTCGTTTTAAAATAGGAATGTTGTAGTATCATTACCTGCAGCTTTGACATGAAATAAAACCTTATACATATGTATATAATTATTGGAAATGCATTCTTATAGATTTCAAAAGCAGTAGGTAGCAAATAAAAGATTTCAATATTAGAATGATATTTATTATTGTTGTAATCCATTATACATATTACAATACAGTTATGTATATATTGAATTATCTTTTAACTAACTCATTTTGAAGAAAAACAAAGAAAAAATTATTTATGTAGTGTTACGGTAACTATAAGCTTTGTTTCCTTGGAAGCTGTGACCTACTTTTTCGACAGTAAACTGTGGAAATTTATTAACCTATCAATGCAGCTATTACAATATTTCCGCAAGTTTTTTGATAATATCCTTCCTAAACAATTTATTGTAGATGAGAAATATTTATTTCACTCTTTTAAATCTTACATACGTTCTACATCATCTAAATCAACATCTAAAATGAGCACTTGTCTACAAATTCTTTTGCTTTAAATTTTTTGAATAATATTAAGAAGGTGCATTTCACATGTATTACAGTTTTCGATGATTTGAAATAGTACAAACGATTGGAGTAACGAAGAAGTATTCAGCCATCAAAACGCTTACACTTACACTATTTGTAAGTAACTTCTAGTTACTCACGTTCTGGAAATACTTAAAAACTTTCATGCAGGATACAACTTTTTAACAAAATATACTAAGTGACATTAGAAGTGTTACACCTAGAAGCAATGATTTTTTGGCAATGTGATAGTTTTACATCAGAAATGAAACGATAACATTTACAAGAAATTTGATTAACATGTAACGCAAAAAAAATAATGTGTGGCGACCCCATAGCTGAGTACATTCCTGTATACGTCTAGGTATCGACAAAATGAGACGATCGATATCTGCTCGTGACACCTCGTTCCAAGTAACTTGAAGTTCGTTGATTAATTGTGCCAAAGTTTGTGGGGGATGGTGGACAGCCTCTTCCCGATGGTATCCCACACATCTTCGATGGGATGTAAATCCGGGGGAACGGGGTGGCCATGGCAAAGCATTAACGCCTGTTTCTTGGAGAAAGTCTATAGTTCGCCGAGCAATATGGGACGTGCATTATCTGCTGCTGAAAATGGACGTGTGGACGACCATCTAGATAAGGTAGTAAAGTGGTTTGTAAGACATCATTAACATAACGCGCAGCTATCATACTGTCTCCAACAAACAGAAGTGGTAATCGGCTACCATAAGCAATAGCCCCCCAAACCATTAGTCCAACACTCCTGTGTACATGCCTCTAATCAGCAAACCCAATATCCCATCTCTCTCCACGCCAGGGGTCGTTCCCTTCTACGGCCATTATGCATACCTAAACAGAATCGCTATTCGTCGCTGAAGACGACATTACCCCATTCTGCTTCCCAATGCTGTGCTTTCTGCACCAGTTCAAGCGTTGACGACAGTGGTCCGCAGTCAAAGGAAGCACTAATCGTGGGCGGTATGAAAAAAATCCAAAGACTCGAATGCGGCGATATAGTGTACGCATAGTAGAAACAGGCCTACCTTCTTCTTCAAACCATTGGTGAGCGATTTGACGCGGTTATCTTGACGCTCTGTGGTACACTCACCTGAAAGAAGTTATAGAACGATTTACATAGCGATTATATGTAAATCGTTCTACAACTTCTTTCAGGTGAGTGTGCGTACGCCTTGGTTGACCAGTTAGGTTGTGTGTT
>SMLS01076624.1:0-18107 GCA_004785975.1 Popillia japonica
TATACACTGGGCGCATTAAGGCGATTCGGGTTGGTTAGTTGTCTTTTCGATCCTATAGTTCGAGGTACCATTATCTTCGAGTTCCTTAGTAATGAATTTGCAGAAATTTTGATAAAAACGATAGTTCTATGAAGTAATATGTCAAGGTATCGTGATATAGCAATCCATTTAATTGGTAGATCATTTGATATAAGAACCAAACAGCAATGATCTACGATGGATAAGTTAATAGTGGAGTTAATAGTACATAATGAATTTGCAAACCTTCCAATCAAGTAAAATTAAAAATTAATTTTAACACTTAAATGTATTCCAATGTTGAAAATTGCTCAAATACAAAAAATTGAGATTAGCGCGTTAAGTAAATATGTATCTACTTGAATGCATCTAATTTAGAAGTACATAAGACAAATTAAAAGACAAGTTATTAAATCTATTCGTCCAAGATCTTATCACAGCACAAATCGTGTTTTCGTTTATCAAACTCAATTTAAAATCTCATTAATTTTCGTCCACTTTCGTAACATTTTTGCAGTACGTTCCTGGTAATTCACGTCTAAAAAAAAGTATGAATAAATATTTTGATAGGGACGGTATGTAAACATTTATATCTCCGCGTATATGTAATCAAAACCATTATTCAGTTGTATCTTACTAAAAGGAATGATAAAGTTAGAGATAAAAACACTTTACAACTTGCAACGTATGTATATCTTTCCATGCAGTAGTAGGTGATTGAGTGCATTGTATTAGTGCTCTTCTTCGCCACAATACTGTAAATGTTTCTCAAAATAAGGTAAGCTAATTTACTTAAAATTCTTAATTAAATTTCATCTTTAATTAATATTTTCTAATATACGTTACTACTACAGAAAAATTGTATTTGGTTAAGTACATATGTACATATTTATATTTCTTTTTCTATTCATAAATAACTTATCGACTTACTACTTACTAGTGGCAGAACGAGGGTAAATGTCAATCAAATCTGTTTTACTTAATTATCGTATTTCACGTCAACGTGCTAACACAGTTTTTATAATACAGTTCTTGTATTTGACCCATATTTTATAATCGGTACATTATTTCAGCGCGTTAGTTTATGTAGTTGCGTGTTGTCAATATCACGCACGCTTTCAAAAACCATCTTTTTTACGTTAAATAGGCAACAAGGGAACGTTAATCTATTGGTGTTTTAGATTTTAATACCGGTGGGTTTAGAAAATCTAAGCTACAAAAACTACAATATACATTTAAATATGTTTCCTTTAGGAGTACATCAACTACTAAATATGAAAAGCTTGTTTTCTTTTTTTCTTAAAACATGCAAAATATATTAGTAACTGTTTCAAAATATAGCTGTTCCGTCATTTATCTTCTTTCGGTATATTTTAAGTTTTTAAAATAAAACGTTACAATAAATGTAACATTCATAATAAGAAAAATAAAAAAGTTATGTAATATCACTGCACATCTACATTTTGGAACTTTAATCAAATAAAATGAATGAATACCACAGCAAAAGAATTATTCTAATAACAATTATAGTAGCCCTGAGGCGAGGAAAAAAATGGCACAAAACTACATATTTAAGAGAAACTCAATCTACAGTTTGGTAGTGATGTTTGGAACAAAATATATGAAAGTGTATTATATTATATTTCATCGAAGATAATTGTTAGTTCTTTTTAATGCAACGCCATACACTTTTGTATTTTTAAAGTTATCGTCAGCTATTTTGAGAGATATACCAGCAAAAATGATCCTTTTGCAATACTTAGCCTTCGAAAAATATTGACTTCTTCTTCTTCTCTTATCCTTATACATTTTCAGCTGTCGGATGAGGGTTCCGTTTCTTCCACCCACTTTTTCCACTCTTCTCTGCCTCTTGCCATTGCTTTCATTTCTTTCAAGTTCTTTCCCTTTCTTTCTCCCATTTCTCTTATCTGATCAACCCATCTTCTCCTAGGCCTTTCTCTTCTTCTATTTTTTGAGTATCCGGTCTCCATTAATGTTCTCGTAATTCTATTGGTCTTCATTCTTATTATATGTCCGTACCAGTTTAGCTGTTTTTTCCTAGTTTTCCTCACTATTGGTTCTTGCTTTGTTATTTTCCTGATGTCTTCGTTCTTGATCCTATTTCCATTGTATTAATTCTTGGCCCAGGATTGTTTTATTCAATGAATAGTATATTCTTGTTAATTTGGTTTATCTGTTAATTAATTTTCTTTTTTTCCATCCTCTGTCAATATGCTTCCCAGATAGTCATATGTCGTTTCCCTCACTAATGTCGTTTCCCTCACTAATGTCTTACCTTTACATTTAATTTCCTTGTTGACTTTATTATCTCGATTTTTATTTGCGATCATTACCTTGGTTTTATTTAGATTCACTTCCATTTTCACCTTTTCTATTTCCTTTGTCCAGATATTTATTAGTTTTTGTGTTTTCTTTCTAGAAATTCCTAGCAGGACCACATCATCTGCATATAACAAACTACTTACTTTTACCGGTTCTAGTTTGTTGTATCTAATTATTGTGTTGAACTGTTCAGTTTGTGTTTTTATTCGTTTAACTATTCTGTCCCGTCATTACCACGAATAGGAGTAGGCTTAAACTGTCTTCTTGTTTTATTCCCTTCTTCATTTGGAATTCTTCCGATTTTTGCCGCGCCATTTGTATACTATACCTATGTACTTCTGATGGCATCTAGCAGGTTTTTAGAGATTTCATTTCTTTCAAAGCTTCCTATATCTATCTTCTGTCTATCGAACTATCGAATCAAATGCCGCTTTTAGATCGATAAAAACTAGAAACAGTTCTTTTCCTTCTTCGAATTTTCGTCTCGTTCGTTTGTCTTTCTGGCCTGAAAGCTGCTTGTTCTTCCTCTAGGTTTGCTTCTACATATTCTCTTAGTCGTTTTTCAAGTATTCGTGCGTATAATTTGTAGCTCGTTTGTTCTAAACATATAGGTCGATAGTTTTCGCATTGAGTCTGTTCTTCCTTCGGAAAATATTCGTTATTGTTCTTGATGCCAGTTAAAACAAGATCTTATGTATTTCTGAAATTAAAAATTAAAAATTTTCTTACAATACTAAATTTAAATTTGGCTGTTTGTTTAACCGATGCTAAAGTTTGATCAAACTCATACATCTTTGATTTCCATTGTTTATCAGTTAATCCGTTACAATTTTATAATTATAGCACCTTACATGCTTATAACCTACTGTGCATTTCGTGGATCGAATACTACATCGAAATATGTTCATTGTTTTAAATTAATTGAGTACATGCACTAAATATTTATTGGTATTGTTAATATAATTACAACCGCAATATTCTTAACGCACTTTCAGAATAAAAATTAATACTATTTGATCTGAGTATAAATTACACATTATTAATTTGTTGGTATGTAAGTACATATTCGTGCGCTAAAACAAATCAATATTAAACTAAAAAAACACTAAGCTTCTGCTATTTTCTATGGCATCATCACTATTACTAATTTACGATATTAAAGCATAAAAGTCTATCTCTTTCTCCGTTGAAGGATTAAAGAATCATCCACAATTTATTGATCGATCCAAAGCATTTGACACACATACTTCTTTTTGTCGTTATGAGCGGCATTATTTACACATTTGAATAAACTCAGATATGATACGCGTCACGAGTATTGTTCATGCTATCAGCGGAGGTATTTTATTGTGTGTGTTATAGCTTTTATGGATTTGAGCACGTATCTCTTTAAACGATTAGGTACCAACTCTTTTAATTGAAGGTTTCTTTCATAATATAAAACACATTATTATTATACAAAAATATTTAGGTTATATTGACATTTTACTGCTGTTGTTGTTTTCTACGTTTCGTTTACAGATGGTTTTTTTTCTGCGTAGGTAGCACATGCTGCATGTCCACATGCTTTGATGAAGTAGTTAATTTGTTGCCAATTAAGTGACGCAAATTACATAAATTGTCTAGTTTGTTGTACCGATTCAATATGGAGACCCGAACTTTGACTTCAATTTAACTCGTTAAGAAAACTATATTGCTAATACGGCATGAAGCAAATTGTCGGCACGAAGATAAAGAGATAAAGAATGTTGATTAAGTATGTATATAGTGTTTAGAGTAAAGATACATACGTATGTGAGCCTCTCATATGAAATGTTGTAACTCATATTTTTATAAGTTGATCATCATCGATTAACTTAGAAATTTACTGATACACACATTCCTAGACTATCTACATATATGTAGTTTTAAGTGATACAATTATTTTTGGATTGTCTAATATTTATGCCTAACAGTTCGTAAAAAGAAGATGACTAATCGTCACGGTGGCAGAAAAACATAAGATTTTTACTAAGATAATACACTTAATACAAACCGTGGATCGAGCATTTGAGAAGAACAAAGTATTACTCCAATTGAGATACGAGTTGTTCCAATCACCAAAACAAAGGGTATTGTTTGTCACTTGATAGGCTTCTTAAAATTCCACTGCGGTATTCTGGACCTACTTTTTGGAAAAACTTAGAGGCTCAAACCAAAAATCACAAATTAAGTAATTATTTATAACAACATGCCCTATGTTATAATACTAAGGCTCTCGTACTGTGATCAGAAACTACAAAATGGCGCAAATATAGTTGTAAAAATTGCAACAACTTTTTTATCTGCGAATTACAGGAGCTAGTCAAATTTGTCCAATAGCCGGAATGGAAGTACTACTACGGATTAGACCGCTCGGGAGCTAGTCCAAAGAATTGTCTGTCTGAGCACATCTCATTGATCAAGATTGACTACGTAGGCTTCAAAAAACAACAGACAGTTACAAATAAGACGTGTCTCTATATTCGAAAATGCTGGAAAAGAAATGGGGAAAGATATCGAGATAAGAGCAACCATCTATGTCTGTACCCATGATCAATCCAGTATAAAAGCATTGATTTAAGTAGTATAGTTCAAACGCTAATGCAATCAATTTATAAACAAATAACAGGGTCTTCCTGATACCGATTCCGTGGCACTTCGCTGCTAACGAAAAATACTGAAGTTTAACAATGGAAGGGAAAGAAGAGTGGCTTCTTATGGAGACATAAAGTGCACAAAGTAGGAACAAAAAACTAGTTGATTTTAAAATCCTTTTGTAATTATAAAGAAATTAATTTAAGCATTACGCATCAATTCACCATATTTGCCTAGAGTGCACAACAGAATTCAAAGAACAATCTTCTCAATATGTTGCACTCTACTGAGTTTATTTGCCTCCTTCTGTAAGGTGATCCTCTTCTTTTAGCCCCACTTCCTCTTGGAGAATCTTTCTTGTAGTCCTCGGATATCTTTGGTCTCGTAATCTTCTTGTTTCTTTCGTTATTGGAAGCCTACAATCATAGAAATAGGAGATCTGATTAGTGTTCGGGTATTCTATATCGGATCATATTTATCGGAGCGTTTCCGATGTTTGGTCGATGCCACTGATTTTTGCGCAACAGTGCTACTTATCGCCAGTTGTTGCTGTTGACAGCCTTTTCGAAGAAGGTCGAGTTTCTTCAAGAACTCGTTTAGGTCGACGAGGTCTGTCGCTGTTAGATGTCGGAGGACAGCCAGCGAAATTTGATAAGGAAGACGAAGTAGTAATTGTTGGACGCGATTTTGTATTCGCACTAGGGGCAGGATGTCGGTTGGAGGTACCGTGGTCTAAGCTAGACTGGTTAGGATGAATCTTGTACAACTACATGGTTGCCACGTAAGCCATATGATTTTCGCCCCCGTTTTTTCTTTGGTTCTCATATTAGGTTGCTAGAAACCTGTCTGCTTTTACCACTCAGTTCGAGTTTAATCCTTTGTCATGTTCTGGTCCCCATGAAAAAGGTGTCGGACAAACCTTTGTTCGCATAGCCTTGATCCAAACGAACAGTCCATAGAATAATGCAGACCGCATCATTGACCAAAGTAATTTTCTGCTGCAGTTGAGCATTAGACGGCAGAAAGATCCAAGTCAACACTTTGGGATCAAATTTATAGTTACATAAGATAGGATATAGCTGACGCATCGGGTCGATGACCTATTTCTAGCTCTACCTAAATGCTCGGCGAAGGTTAACCTACTGTCGAGAATCATTCCCAGGTATTTGATCTTTTTGTTCTATTCGATTTCCGTCCGTAGGGCAGATATATTTCCGGCCAGGGGTTGTAGTCTCTAACTAACGCGCCTGCGTTTCCCTCGGATTGATCGTCTGATCACATGAGCCACATTTTGCACACTGAGATTAAATTAATTATTAAATAGTTTGTTCATTGGCTTATAGTACTCCTTATGGTAGACGTGCCATCTATTCATACAGAGTTGAACCAGGAGAATTGTAATTATAAATTTACCATGATAATGCATATGTTCTATTCCAGTGAAGTGCTTTAAGTTTTAGTTTTCTTTGAACGTAGTATACTCCTACTGGAAATATGTTTTTCTGAAAATGGTTACCTTTGAAATAAATAATAGGTAAGCGATACCAGGTCACGGTAAGCTCACAGTAACTCGACGTGTCAACCACGCTAGAGGCGAAAATCTCCTGACGAACACATCAGAAGCTTTATTTGTACTTTATATGTATGTATATTTTACTAACCATGAGACCGTCAACACCGTAAGCCCTCCTAATAGAGACTCGGGCCGTGGAAGCCTTAACCTGTATTAATTGCTGTTGATACACCAGGAATGTCTACCGATGTTCTATATTTACCAATCTACCAACAATGTATGGCTTCATGCTACTTTGACTAAATTAAGTAAAATTAATTAACAAATGATAAAATGAATTAACTAATTGTAAGTATATTTTTCCTGTCGAAATTGTTATATCCATAACTAATCCAAGAACTTCATCCGCCACTATGTGTACCCGTTTTCATATATCAAAATTATTTCGTTAAAACAAACAGGTTTTGGATAGTTTCCAGAAACACGGAAACATGTAACATTAGAACCTATTCTTTGCTATATCCAAAGCTAAACATCTACACTTCTACATTATTCACAGCTATATATGTTGTACGTAGTTAGTTAGTGGACTTTCAATGGGAATTGTATACGGTTGAAAGGCAATTTCCTTTGAAATTGTCGACGGAACGATACTTTACCTGCATTATTCGCGATTACACATTGTTAAGCTGTTAACCTTTAAGTTGCCTGGAAGAAATAGACCATTGTGTTCGACTGCAAATGTTATCTTCGACGTGTCAGTCTAACCTTTTCAAAGCGAACAAGAGATGGTCATTTTAAGGCAAATTACATGCTCACCCGTTGCGATGTTGTAATGATCTGTGAGAGGGTACTACACCAGTATACGATCAGAAGAATTACTGAAACGAATTCGTCGTTAAATTAGGATAACTGGAGCGAACGTCATTTTACAGTATCGTCGTCTGAATAATTTTTTAATATTACAAACACGAGTTTTCTTGCTGAAAGGGAATTTATGCTCTGATGCGCTAATTAAAAATTCATTTCGAATGATTATTTACATTTCCAGTTCTGTGCCCGAATTTGTACTAGGATGAAAATAAAAGTCATCAACGATTTTAAGCTATTTTCGTACAGATTTATTCATTTCATTACAATTTGTGAAACAAAGCATAATGATATAGTTGGATGAATTCATTTCGATTAGAACTTTCAACCACAAAACGAACCAGTGTGCGATATTAACTCGCATTTTTACATGTATGTTCATATATAAATTTGAAATGACTTTAAACAATAAAATTTTGTTTTTTCTTATGTTTTAGGTTAGACTTTTAATTTTGTATTAGTTACACATTCACAGAAAATGTCTTAATAAATTATTATTTCTTTAGTTGGTGTTAAAATATAAGATCTACATAAATCTAAATAAAATAAAAATCTTTCAGTGTAATAGGGAGATATTTGTAAATGACGAATATTTTATGCACATTATTGGAGGAATTAAAAGATGAGAATATTAAACTTATTTGTCCGTATTTTACATTTAAATACCAGACTGTCCATATTTAATATTTGATGATCAAACTTTTTCATATTTAGCAGTTAAAAGGTTAATTTGAACACATTTAGAATGTAAATGTTTATATTAAATAGGTATTTAGGTAAGGTTGCAAATACGTATCTATGTATAAGTAGCAATATCTGATTACTGTTAACGCTGTAGCCAAAGCAATCTCTAAGAAAAGAAGCAGACTACTTATGGAATAAAAATAGTTTTGAAGTCATCTGAAAACATTTATAAAAAATCCTTGAATAGGTGAAGGTGAATCTTTTGGGTTTTAAATTGATTGCACAGGATGATACATCTGATGCTATATACTGTTGTTATTTAAACCCCATGGTGGAATATTAAAAAATGTAAAAATATATTAGGCAATCCATTACCAATCAACGACTAGCAATTAATGTATAATCTTCTACCTATTAATCCCAATTTAAAGGACTAATAAATCAATTGAAAAATTTATCTGTCCTAAGATTTTTGATAATCTTCTAAAATAACGCCAAAATTAATTCCTGCCTGATAGGGGTTCTCACAGGAGAACTACACGTCGTGAACATAAGATGATTGTTGAAATGTTTGAAAAGAAACCAACTCTTTCTTTGCGTAATGCGCAATTTCTGTTATGCATAAAGGGAATTAATGTAATCCTGATGACTATAAAGCAGCTTCTAGATTAGCAAAATATCAGATACCGTAGCACTTTGTCAAAACCCTTATTAACACAAAAACAAAGAATAGCATTTGGTCTGGGCGTGCGAGAATTAGGATTGCGATTGGAGTCATGTAATTTGAGTAATGTTTTACTGATGAATTTGGATATGGGTTCCCATTAAGAAAGCTTGGTCAAGTGTTGATCATCGCACACTGCAACATACCATAAAACAGATATCACCATTTTTGCTTGATACAACATCTTATGCAGAGAAGTTAGTGGAAAGAATGCCCATATGTTGTGAGGAAATTATCAACAACGGTGGCGATTGGACCCCTTATTAATATGATAGTATCGTTTTTTTACCAATTAATTTTTGTTTTTGAGCGACTGCTCTTTTAAAAACAGCCGCGATATTCTTATTGGACAGACTGTACCTACATCTGTACAAAGCTAAAATGGTATGTTTTTATTCAAGGCATTCAATGGTTATTTTTCTTGCAATACTATTGAGTCGGCATATACGGTAATCGATGAAAATAAAAATTTGTAATTTGATATCATGACAAATCATCAAACAAATATTTTGAGATAAAACTTATTTTCGGGTACCCGCAAATGGTATCGACCTCCATATTTTATGTCACAAATCTAATTATAAATTCTGCATCCATGATACAGGGTGTTCTCCCATACTTAAAAAAAAAATTAAACATTATGTATACTTACGTAAGTTAATGAGATTTCCATCGCAAAATAAGAAATTGTAGTCACTAGTATTTTTTTGAAAAATAGTCAACATTTTCTGGACGGACAGTATCACAACAATTGCTCGAAATTTACACGATCCACTTGTATACATAACCGCGCGCGCCGTATAAGTGAATCACGTACAAATGGAATAACATTTTGTTCCCGTTTGTTATTTGTTCCAGCAATAATTCGTTCCCTTAATTGTTACACTGTTAAAAGTTACGAACGAAAATACGAACTTTAAACATGCGCTGACAAAATAATTCTAGGACACATAGCCGATGCAATTGACACGTGCATTTTCAGCATTCCTAAATGTAAACAGTATGAGATGTTGCCAGTTACCTACACAGACCCTTTATCCAACATACGGCGACTTTGCCTATTTGTTGACAAACATCGGTTGATAAGTTTTGAAGAGCTCATGTGGTGCATTTTTTGTTTCGTACAGACCGAAAGAAAAACATTTGCCCAAAACTTTACTATTTTTTTTTCTCGCTTATACGACAACTTTTGTAAAAAATTCTTTTTCATTCTACTTATTATCAAGATTCAACGGTTAAAATTTTTGCGATGTATGTGAGAACACCCTGTATATTTTACCCATATTTCATGTAAGATCTCCTGCCCTAAATATTATTCCTTGGAGCTTATTTCAAAAAAGAAAAAAATGACAGGTACCAATATAGCTTTTTGATAAGATTACGTCACATAAGAAAAGGAAAGATACACGAAATTTTGCATATTATACTTCCTTACATATTTCTACTCTCTGAAAAATTGCCACCGCAACATCCAATGTATACTGTACTGCACTGATCTACATATGTTGCGATACTTTGCTCAATTACTTATTCAACAACTGTACGTAGTATAGAGAAAAGAAATGGCCCATAAAAAGAAATAAAATATGCTTACAGCATATACATACATATGTACATATCTACATCTAAACTATATTTTTTGGTATTAAAATACGAATTAAAAATCTAATTTGGATAGTTATTGTAGTAATGAAAGTCATTCCTAATTTTGTTTTGTATAGTATCAAAAATTATGAATTCATGCCAGCAGAAACTCAAATGGGTCGTCAAGTGTTTGTTATTGCCAGACTCACTTACAAATGTTTTGTTTTCTTCATGGATGTGTGTCTTGAATTTTTTGACTAATATTTCACTGCTTTCTACTTCAGGATTGCTTTTATCTTGGCGTATTGTGAAATGGTCAGCTCTTGTTTGTAACATCTAGAAACATTATTGTATATAAATAATAATTCGCATGAATATGAGGATTTTATGTTGCTGTATCATAAAATAAAACAAGCACACGGTTTTTATGTGAATAAACAATAATGTTTATTCGCATAAAAATACTACTTACACGACTTTTCTGAAACCAAATGGTTGAAATATTCGCAGACTAGATTTGTCATGAGAATGTACAAAGCGATGCCCGTGATTGAAGCGTACCAAACACCAAATATGGTTAAACGAACTATACATAGGCGTAGGAATAATTAACATAACCTTTCATTGTCATTTATAATACACTGCTTGACAGCAAGTTCAAACGCATTATGGGTAGAGGTCTAATTAGAAGATAGTTTTGATAAAATTAGAAACAAATATAGAACTAGCACGCTTAAATCTTTGTTACTCTCACGTTACTAATTACTAGTGTACCGTTTTGAAAATCAAGGCTTTCGTTCATTTGTTTCATTGAACTGTATACTGATATAAGGATTTGTGAATACAGCGGTATCCGTCGCTACCTCGGTGTAGTCATGCAATTGAAATTTTCTAATTCTTTAACGCCTCAATTATTATTAGGTAGTTTCTTTCTAACACTGATCAATGAACAAAACTTGTTTTCTTCAGAGGAATCATGTTCTATTCAAAAAAATTGAAGTTGTGATTCATCCCCACTACAAAAGATCCGTGATCGTGATCGGTAATTCCCTTTCCCTTGAAAAACATGATATTTTTATGTTCAGTATGTTTAAAACTAACATAACCTCACTTTTGCGTTTTTTACGCAATGCTCCTAATAAACATTCAATCATGATTTGAAAATCATGATTCAGAAATTTACAAATAGAAAGTAGCTATTAGCTTATCTTGCTATGCTGCTCCACAATTCTCATTCAGGTCCCAAATTTTATTAAAAAAATTTATACAAGATATTAATGTTAAAATTCGTAATTCACAAGTCTACTAACATTAGCCTCTTCTGTATAAATGTTTTTCTCGTTTCAATATTTTTTTATTATTTTGTTGTAATGATGCTTTGCGATGTTTAGTGTAAGTAGTGTAGTGTAGTGTAAGTATAAGTACTAAACAATATTATATGGGTAGATAGATCTTAAGGGTGTTGGGTACAAAAAAAAACTTGTTTACTACTGATTTTTTCATGTGCAATAGAATGTAAACATATTTCTAGTATGTTACAAGGAATAAAATAAAAGTGTAAAACGAAAAATAATGACTATAAGATGACTTACGAGTTAAAAAAGTCAACATTTTATTTCAATCCTAGAGCCATTGACAATGGTCCGATGAAAGTGAGATTTTAAATATTCATGTATGTATAAGATATACGTATATGTCTTGTCATTGCTATTTCATCAAAAAAGAAATTAATTATGTAAATAAAACGTTTTGAAAACAGCAGTTATGTTAATGTCACCTTGTGTAAAATGTTGACTTTTTTAACTCGTAAGTCATTCTATAGTCATTATTTTTCGTTTTACACTTTTATTTTATTCCTTGTAACATATTAGAAATATGTTTACATTCTATTGCACATGAAAAAATCAGTAATAAACAAGTTTTTTTTTTACCCAACACCCTTAACTACTGAAAATCCCATTCAAAAATAATAAAAATGTTTAGGGATGTCAAGTTGTACGTCGTAAAACATAATGCGGTTGCTATATATAATTATTAATATAAGTATTTTACGATCCAGTTTTTGGTGTATATTCTCGGAATATCTAACGAATATCCAGCAGATACCAACAAAACAATAATTAGGAATTCTGCTTTGTAACACGAAACTTGTTTATTTAAATTAAACAGAAGCTTATAATCATGTAAACACAAATGATTAATGAAGTTGCTTGAAATACTGAGCTTAAAATCAGGGTCGGAAAACTTCAGTCAAAATGACTACCACCTCGTTACCTGTATGTACACTCTCTTTCTAAAGTAATGTCTCCCCCAGCCAACGGGTTCATATCAATAATGCCTACCAATGGACCTACTCTAGCTGTCGGGCGACCTTGTTTATAGCAATGTTGGGTAACCGATGTCGCCCGGCGGCTATAGTACGTCCATTGGAAGACGTTATTGATCAGAACCCATTGGCTGGGGGAGACATTACTTTAGAAAGAGAGTGTATATACATACCTATGGAGCTACTATAGAAGTTATGTCTGCCGCATTAGCCGCTAAGGATGACGCATATGGATTTAATTAATTGGGGAGGCCTTTCATTCAGTTCCAGCAGTGTCAAATGTAGGTCAACCTTACTCCGCGCGACACAGTTGAAATAAATATTTTATTGGCAATTACACGAGTAGCATTTTAACGACGCAATAGACAACGCGATGTGTTATATGACGAGTTTTCATGTTATGTCCATCATAGAAATAGAATAATAAATAATTCTGTAGACCGACGCCTACATAATTCTATTTTAATTTCACCATAATGTAATTTTCAACTAAAATATTATCGACTAACATAATTTGCATGCATGTAACTAAATATTGGCACTTTTAAATAACGACAGATTTGACAGGTAGAGGTTGTTTTCGTTGCATCTTAATGAATAGACAAAGCATCTATTTTAATCCACAATATTTCTTTAATATGTTAGTGTTGTTTTCTTTAATTGCAACGACTTTTAAAATGTGTTAAAATAAAAATACGGAAAATATGTACAGAACAAGCACGATTTTCGTAATACCAATGTAAAAGTATTGTGCGAAGAAGATCTGTGTGTTATTCCTCATCATGGTTGACACATCACCTTACCACAATCTTCTTACCCACCTTTCACTCCTGAGAAAACCACTATTAGTGGCGAAACATCGTGTTAATTTTTTATTTAGTTTTAATTTATTTTTGTTTTGTATCATTTTTTTGTATGCCAGATACGTTATTACTATGAAGCCGTCCAAACCTGGAAGCCCCATACCGTGAAAGCCTTCGATTTTATTTATAATAGACACAATTACACTACTACACACGCTTTTGGATTCAAGCGACAAAAATATGTTTTTGTACTCACTTACCAAAACACATTATTTTGCGCACGCATTTAAATGCGGAAAAGTAACTTTTAAACACTAGTGCGGAAAAGTAAAAATTGCATTAATTGAGTAAGACGGTATTACAATATAACAGTATAATTATTAAAATATCAATTACCACTAAACTTAGTTAATGGAATGTTATAAATTTTGCGGAAATAATTGAAAACTTGAAAAGATAAATGCTGCCATCTATTACTTATATTCTTAATTATCCATTCTAAACTGACAACTGTAATCATATCATAACCTAAAAAATAATATACCTACCAAGTAATATCGGTATAAATTTTTATTATTTACTAAAAAAAATTGCACATTACAAAAAATGGTGTACCTACCACGTGTACGAACACAATTTCCAGCATTCGCGCTAATAAAGCACTCATGCTGAAAATTTCTCTAGGTAGGTAAATAATCATCCTGAAGTGTTTCTGAAGTAATTTGGAGTGCTGGGCCCATTTCCCAGCTACAATCATAAATTCATTGGTTAGAATTTTTGGCAATTAATAGATAATTCAAAGTAAAAAATCAAAAATAAAAAGCGTCCAACTGTAGGTACTTGTGCCATCATTCTAAAATCTTGGCTAAGGTGTTTCGATTTTAGCCAAATTCTTCCTTTCTCGTCGTTCAAATTTTCAGGAACCAATCCATATGGAAATACGGAAAATGAATATTTCACTAATTTTTCAAGAAATTGCAGATTACTTGCTTAAATTTTCGGGGTTTGCGGTTACAGAATCAGGTGTGGTCCATATTTTTAATTGATGCTCATTTTGCAGCTTCGTCTGGAATTAACCATTTTGTAAGGTTGTGCGAATAACAACGTAGGAAAATATTTTAATTTTGTCTATGGTAGTCTGAGAAATAATCTGATTAAGTACCAACAAGTTGGTCGTTCAGGATTGAGTCTCCTGAAAAGTCCTTAATATGGTTAAGTTTCATATGAGGAGATGGTAGGAAAATCCTATATGCGATCACAAATAATGTGAAAGGAATCGTTGATTTGTTTTCCTGGTCTCACATAATGATTACGTACTACACAGTTATTCCAAGGTCCACTAAAATCGACATTTTATAAACTCATAATACATCTTTCTCAAAAAACTCAACCATCTATTCAAATAATAATCAGAATTATTTTCAAATTTTTAGATCACGATAATTTTTTTTATTTTTTCTTTGTGCTACATGATCAATGGGAAGCAGGTTTTAGTTTGTATTTTGTTTCATCCATAAAAAAATGGGATATGTTCGAAGATATTTTCACTACTGTAACGGTGACGTAAAGAACACTTTCCTTTGTTTCAATAAATTAAAATTCCATATCAAAACACTTTGTATGCTTTGCAAATGCTATCTAAAGAGAAATTTGACATTTGTATCAAGTATCATATTAATGTGGCGCTGTTTTTTAATATTCTATGACGTAATTCATAATTGCTCAATTAAAATACTTGGCTTAGCATGTCAATGATTTTCTTACATTGAAGTATCCATGAATAAAGATAGAAAACTTAAAATATTTCTTTCAAAAAAGAAACCTCTTTGTACTCGTTAATTGAAAATTCCAAACTTCCACCGGCGCGGAATTCTTTGGCGCGGTTTTCTTCTGTCGCCTGCGGGATTCTGGCGGCGGAGCGACGTTGGATTCCGATTCTTGTCCTTCCTCTAGGATCTAATTGCAACGGTGACGTATCGCCCTGCATCGGGGGCGCACGCGTGGCCGTTCTCAAATCTTCCGGGCCTCTCTCTGGATCGATTTTGAATGCCTCGCGCCGCGATCAACACACACCGTTCAGTGTGTGTCTGTGGTTATGGTGTCAGTGTCAGTTCATGTGTATTAAAGTACTTCCTGCTTAGAATACCTATGAATGTCGAACGTCAAGAATCGCAAGTGTATAATGTCGTTCGGATCCGTTTAATTTGAAGTAGTAAAAATTAATTGAAATTAAATTAAATTTAATTTAATTGTGCGTGTTTTATAAAAAATAATATATAAGTATATGTATACTAAGTGTTTAAAAATTAAGGTAGTAAAGTAAATTACAGTAGAATGTATAAAAATATCTTGCGGTCATCTCAATATGACATTCAAGTATGTAAACATTTGCTTTATGTACTAAACGATGACTCAACGTGCATAAAAGGACAATTTTCATAATTTTATTTGAATTTTTAGTAGATAGTCTTTAAAAATTCTTCTCTCATACATCAGGACATTACAATGCAAAACCTAATATTCGATGATCGTTTCTCGCATCATAACTACCTTAATTGATAAATTACATAATTCCAATGTAAATAGCGATAGCTATTATGTTAATTCTTATTTGTCGACTAGCTTTGTGTAGAAATACTAATGCGTAGTAAGCATGTATATCCTAATACTTCGTAATAAACACACCCACTTTAACACGTAAAAAAGTTATGAAATTGTCATTCATTTTTCGCACCATCTCATCGATATAAATGTAAATTCTTCGAACTGCGTCTCGTATACATGATCCTCTTCATTGTTATTGACTTCCACGCATGACACAGTAACACACAACGCGAAGGGCGTTAGTTGCGAATAGAATTGTGCCAATATATCGAGAGAGCAATGTTTCGTTTTAAAATAGGAATGTTGTAGTATCATTACCTGCAGCCTTGACATGAAATAAAACCTTATACATATGTATATAATTATTGGAAATGCATTCTTATAGATTTCAAAAGCAGTAGGTAGCAAATAAAAGTTTTCAATATTAGAATGATATTTATTATTGTTGTATTCCATTATACATATTACAATATCATCAAACTAATACAGTTATGTATATATTGAATTATCTTTTAACTAACTCATTTTGAAGAAAAACAAAGAAAAATTTATTTATGTAGTGTTACGGTAACTATAAGCTTTGTTTCCCTGGAAGTTGTGACCTACTTTCTCGACAGTAAACTGTGGAAATTTATTAACCTATCAATGCAGCTATTGCAATATTTCCGCAAGTTTTTTGATAATATCCTTCCTAAACAATTTATTGTAGATGAGAAATATTTATTTCACTCTTTTAAATCTTACATACGTTGTTAAACATCTAAAATGAACACTTGTCTACAAATTCTTTTGCTTTAAATTTTTTGAATAATATTAAGAAGGTGCATTTCACATGTATTACAGTTTTCGATGATTTGAAATAGTACAAACGATTGGAGTAACGAAGAAGTATTCAGCCATCAAAACGCTTACACTTACACTATTTGTAAGTAACTTCTAGTTACTCACGTTCTGGAAATACTTAAAAACTTTCATGCAGGATACAACTTTTTAACAAAATAGACTAAGTGACATTAGAAGTGCTACACCTAGAAGCAATGATTTTTTGGCAATGTGATAGTTTTACATCAGAAATGAAACGATAACATTTACAAGAAATTTGATTAACATGTAACGCAAAAAAAAATAATGTGCGGCGACCCCATAGCTGAGTACACTCCTGTATACGTCTAGGTATCGACAAAATGAGATGATCGATATCTGCTCGTGACACCTCGTTCCAAGTAACTTGAAGTTCGTTGATTAATTGTGCCAAAGTTTGTGGGGGATGGTGGACAGCCTCTTCCCGATGGTATCCCACACATCTTCGATGGGATATAAATCCGGGGGAACGGGGTGGCCACGGCAAAGCATTAACGCCTGTTTCTTGGAGAAAGTCTATAGTTCACCGAGCAATATGGGACGTGCATTATCTGCTGCTGAAAATGGACGTGTGGACGACCATCTAGATAAGGTAGTAAAGTGGTTTGTAAGACATCATTAACATAACGCGCAGCTATCGTACTGTCTCCAACAAACAGAAGTGGTGATCGGCTACCATAAGCAATAGCCCCCCAAACCATTAGTCCAACACTCCTGTG
The DNA here is from genome assembly GCA_004785975.1 of Popillia japonica. Taxonomy (NCBI): domain Eukaryota; kingdom Metazoa; phylum Arthropoda; class Insecta; order Coleoptera; family Scarabaeidae; genus Popillia; species Popillia japonica. Next base: position 17,666 of record SMLS01076624.1, read on the forward strand.
TACATGCCTCCAATCAGCAAACCCAATATCCCATCTCTCTCCACGCCAGGGGTCGTTCCCTTCTACGGCCATTATGCATACCTAAACAGAATCGCTATTCGTCGCTGAAGACGACATTACCCCATTCTGCTTCCCAATGCTGTGCTTTCTGCACCAGTTCAAGCGTTGACGACAGTGGTCCGCAGGCAAAGGAAGCACTAATCGTGGGCGGTATGAAAAAAATCCAAAGACTCGAATGCGGCGATATAGTGTACGCATAGTAGAAACACCTTCTTCTTCAAACCATTGGTGAGCGATTTGACGCGGTTATCTTGACGCTCTGTGGTACACTCACCTGAAAGAAGTTATAGAACGATTTACATAGCGATTATATGTAAATCGTTCTACAACTTCTTTCAGGTGAGTGTGCGTACGCCTTGGTTGACCAGTTAGGTTGTGTGTT
>SMLS01076634.1:0-13038 GCA_004785975.1 Popillia japonica
ATAAATGGTATAACAGCCACTAAAGTTCCACCAACAATCTACTTATCTCGTAGGGTTTCCAATCAACAAAATAACCTAACCTACTTCAGAAATTTGCAAACTAAAATCGATTAAAAGAAAACATAAAAACCTATGTTTACTACAAATTTTAACACATACTTAAGATCTGAAATGTATTTGTTTTCGAAAGTCTATACCTACCTATAACTAATTTTTTACACTAAAACATCCAATGTCCGAAACATGTTTACGTGACCTGAACACTGGGAGTTTGAACTTTTGCCACCTTGTTCCACTTGAATTTCTTCATCTCCCTTCACGCCCCTTTCTTATCCTTCTGTACTTCTCCACCCTACTTAAACGCTCTATCACCTAATCTAAAGAAGTTTTTTATTATACCTGCATCATAATGTTGGTATCTCGAACGCATTTGCGTGCGAAATCGGGCCATTAAAACACCGGGGTGTTTTATAATCACCTAGGCAATACCCAATTTACATATGACAGTAATAACAGTAAACATACACTTATTGTTTCTTTTCCAAATAAACATTAATGGTACAATTACTCCAACAACTCCAGAATGGCTGTGGAATATAATATGGAATTCTTGATTTTTGTGGAATTAATTTCAATTTGACTTGCTCAGCTAACCCTTCAACTTCCGAAGAAATCTCTCCACTCATATTGTCCATTCTGAATTCAAAAAATTTGACATAAATGTCATACCCAGTTATAGCAACCGCATAGCAACCAATCAACAATAATTGCTAACCGTTTCTATGTTCATTATTAAAAATTAGAACCACACGCTACTTTGTAAAATGCACCAATTCTTCTATTTTTTTTTTTGTTATTTTCGCATTCTAGTGCAGGTATATTAAAAAATAGCGTATAATATGCGTGTATAAGTGCCTTTAATACACTTATATTATAATATACTATTTGTTTACCGAGTTAACCGCTCAATAAGGTAACTGGGGTTTAATAAGAATAAGAAAGGTATTCAACAATTATTATTTCTTGATTTGAAAACTTAATATTTCAGTATTCTCATTTTTTTTTTTTTGATTGCGCTTCAGTGTCGTTGCTCTCTCCGGCTTTCCTCTTTTTTCAATTTTATTGTTATTTTGGGCGGTGATACTTCATTTCTCCGTTCTTGCGCAGCAGCAACTTCATTCCGAAAAGTGGAATTGGTCGCTATGGCAGTGCCTTTATGCGTTTCCGCGTTTCCTGGATTTACGTGGACTTTATTACAATTATTATTATTCCCACAACTGTTGCAACTGTACATGCGGATCAGTACGATCAGTAACGTGACGCGGCATTACATCATTCCATTACCCTCACGCTCCTTTTCAAACTCTGCAAATTCATAAAATGAACAAAAATATAATTATGTCACAATTTATTGGCAGTTTAATTCTGCTCAAAGTACGTGAAATTTCAGTTTCACATGAACATAGTCGTGAGATAAATACGATGGTGCCACCTATTGCTGATTTTGCAAAACAGCGATTATTTATTTAGCCGCGCAAATCAATTAGCTCCGGTCTCCTGTACATCACAAAAAAGTTATACAGTCTGCAACAATCGTATTTCGGTGTTGTTTGGCCCATTGCAGCCACTTTGCCTTGACAATGACGTCTCTTTGAGATCAAGTTCTCTTTATCCAATCGTCTCTGGACTGTTCTTTTGGAAACGGTAATTATTCCTGTCACATTTTTTAATGAGATCAGCTTTTAGAAACTTGTTTTGATCAATTATTATTTTAATTCGGTTAACGGCAGACTTCAAAACGCCTATAATTGTTTCTATGTGCCTCTGGGAATGTGCGGAGTGAAGTAATAACACTTTTATTGCTGCACATTTTCCTGTGATGTGTCTTATGTTTGCTCATACTAAAAAGCAACAATTTTGAGGTTATGTTTATGAAATTGGGCAACCAAACCTTATTTGCTCAGAACAAAAGCGCCAATAATAGAACGGCTTTGCTATGTGTACAATTTTTCTCAAACGAAAAATATTCTATCACCTCATTCCTGCAGTGTTCTTGACCCTTTCTAGTCCTTGTTTGATAGCAGCGAACTAATTTAGATTAAGCAGATTTGCAATCTCTATGAAAAGTCACTTTTGCGCAAACCAACAATATCGAATTCTCTTAATTGGCAGTATTTCCATATTGGTGGGCTTTGGGCATGATAACATTTTCAAACCAACAATCACATAACAAGCTTGTCAATGACTGAAGAAAATGACGGATAAGTCATAATTTTTCTGAAATTTTAACCAATTGCCACCTTTCCCTTAAACGGTTCTGCCAAGTTTAGTAAAAAAATTCGTACCCCTTCTTGATGTTGCAGTTAATATGTCGCAGAGTGTATCTTTCATCTATTGTGGTAAAATTTGTGCACATTTCTTTTTCGACAGTTGTCGTCAGCAAACAAAATACTTTTAAAATGTTTTATTTTATTTCTGTTACATAATTCTATAACGGCGATAAGGATTTTGATTGAAAATTGAGTTTTAATTCTTTAAAAATTAATTATCATAGTGTGATTTGTTTTTTGTCGGTAAATGTAAATTAGATTGCAACCAATTTTACATTATTTTCAAAACATTTTTTTCTGTATTTATTAAAAAAAACACTTGCACTTGACACTCACCAACGTAAATGTATTCTACGTGTGTCAGGGAAAACAACTAAATTTTCCGCTATAGATAGGTGAATGATTTAAAATTAATTTATATTAGCAATTAATTAGTGTGCAAAAAAAAGATATTTTTATATTTACTTTTATGTTTACTTCTTTTAAATTATTTTAAAAGATAAATCTAATATACCGTATAATAGGTATATTTTCGTGTAAATGAGAGTAAAATGAACATTTTATGGTACAAATTTTGCGTGTATTTATATTAAAGATGCCTAGTTTCTTCATCATATACTTATATATGATATTTAGTAAAGTCTTCCATTATTTATTCGTGCATGTGATTACTTTGACAAGAAATTTTATACTGATGCGGAAAAACAACAATATTAGATTTAACGCAGTTAATATCAAGGTAAACGTTTGTTCTCTAAATATGTATATCATCCCAATAATATAAGGTGAGTTGAACGCCTGAAGACTTATGAAATTAGTATTATAACATTTATAAAATAAAATTAAAAATGTCCATGATAATTTCAGGGATTAATGCTTCTGTAATATTGGATCTTTCTAAGAGCAGCTATTATTGATTTTAAAAACTCTATTTATTATCTTAAATTTAATACGACATTGTTATTTAATGAATATGTATGTAGTTCTAGCTGAAACAAAACAAAACAAAAAGTTAGAACCTAGTAATAGTAACTTCTATTTATATTTCCAGTAAATATATCATATAATCCACTAATATTAAGAATTATTCATATTAATTTGAAAGTGTATGAATATTAAGTATGTTAATCTAATTCTTGTTGTATTAACACTTTTTTTTATATAAGTACGTACAAGTGTGTAATTAAATGAAAAAGATCAGATTGCTTGCTGGGAATGTAAGATCTCCATTATTATATATACAGTGTGGTCATAAAGTTAAAGCCATTCAAATTGATATCAATGAAAAACGAACCCACGATGTGATCTCTAACAACTTCTGTCCAAATCAATAATATAGGTACCTATTTATTGGTTCGGATATTTTCATCAGAAAACAAAATGCTCTAATTGGATTACATTGTTATGTAACATTGCCTTGATTTGTTCACAAAAATACGTTCTCCTATCAAAATCGTTGTCCGTGAGCTCCTGAGTTGGTATCATTGCCTCCAATAGCTTTCCTGATTAAAGTAGGCTATTTTAATTAATTTTCTTTCTAAGATTGAGAACACTGCAGCTTTTTTAAATTGTACTAGAACCCAATTTTGGCAACTGTCAGTGTGTGCAGTTCAAATCTTGAATGTTTACCGTCACATCAATCTAGTATTGCAGTATAAACTAATTTAACAAGCCGAAGTCAATTTACCATCTGAAAACTAATACCAAAATACAGATGAAAGCATAAAATGACAGATTGCAAAGTTCAACGTTGCATTCACTGCGCTAGTCGCTCTTCTGTATGCAAAACCTAGTTACATACTACACTCAATCTACTAGTGCACTCAGTTCTTCAGATTTATATATGCACGCATTCTAAACGTTGTGCGAGCAACAATGATTGAAGCATCGCAATAATTGTACAAAATTAGGTGGCAAATAAATCAAACTTACTTCGGCTGATACTCACAGACAACAAGAAGGAATATATTTCGGTCGCTACATTTTATAGTTCTACAAGAATCAGAGAGGTCGCTAATGTGTTGCGTTACAGTTAGACATTTTTTAGGGATTGTTGATAACATACTTTGTTAGTGTATCATGGGATGGGCTTCCGCGATCACAGGCTAGGTGTAATCAGAATTTAGTGGATAGTTTATTTAGTTTTGTAGAAACCAATATTATTATTTAATAATTTTGATTATTTACGTTGTATTTATGGCATTGCATAGTTTAGGTTAGATAGGTGTGTATCTTTTAAGTAACTATTATGTACTATTGGATTTCAGTCTGTTAGTACAATAAATAAATAAATAAATAAATAAATAATACCAACAATAATCAACAGAACCTCTCGTATCTTTGTGTAAAATATAAACAGACCAAATGACAGAATGATACACTACTTGACAACAAATTCAAATGCATTGTGGGTAAAGATCTAATTAGAAGATAGTTTTGATAAAATTAGAAACAAATATAGAACCAGCACGCTTCAATTTTTGGTGCTCGCATGTTACTTTTACTATGCAGTTTTATACATGTCCCAAATGACATACGAACCAACGAACTGTCAAAGTGACCGGTGTTACCAATCCTAGGAAAAAATCGTGGCTATCTCTAATCAGGAAAACTTTTGAAGGCCTAATATGTGAGTTTTCCTTAAACTCAAGCATAATATCCAATTTAGAATCATTACCTATTCCATTGGCAGCTATTTTATTATATTGTTCTTTGCAATATAGATGGTAAATTTGGAAGTGTTTCATGAAATAAGCGAGTAAATTTACTTCATTCAGCTGATACAATAACAACCTCTTGCTGTCAAAAAAGATACTGTCAAAAAAATTGCATTCCCAACAATAAATTTGATAAATTTTAAAACTATGTTCTATAATATCTGCACTATATATTGCATACTAGATTTGTTTATTTTTCTTGTGAATCTGTGCTCTAAATAGAACGGCGTTCATGGGCACATCAGAACAAGTTCAACTTAATAGATGTTAGGTTGGGTTTAAGTTTGCCTACTTTCTAAACTTATAAACCAGACAAATAAACAAACCTATTTACTTCATTCGACAATCACGTTTTATTGCTTTAATATGGAATTGTAGAAATGATATTATTCAATTATACATATATTGAAGTTGTATTGTACATACATATCGGTTCGTTGAAAATGTTCCAGCATGACTTTAACAAACAAAAAAACAAAAAAAAAAACCAAGCTTAATCTTACTGCCACTATTAAACTATACAAATATGTGTAATATAAATGTTAAGAATGTATAATTTAAATTTTACGACTGATTGTTTTAATGCAACATTTGTTTTTATTCATTGATTCATTGTCCTTTTTTTGATACATGTGTATGGTACTCAAGACAATATGACTAAAGCGTATAACTTCTTTTAGTGTATGTAAGAGCAGATTATAGTAAACAAAAAAATTGCTTTTATATACACTCAAAGATCCCGTAAGATTAGATTTTGCAAATGATATGAGCTACAGCTCATTTAGTAGAGAATATGTTAGTCTTTTGGAGAGTCTAATCAAATGACAATTAAATTTCTATATATTGATGTAATTTGCTTTATTTAAGATAAAACTTTTGACGGCGGATTTTATTTCAATTAATCGATCTAACTAGACGAAAAGATAATTCATTATTAATGTCTGTTTCAAGTTTGCTTTTTTTTAAATATTGAAAGCCTATAATTGCAAATTGGAGTATTAGTTAAGAGATAAGCGTAAATATCGTATTTTTAAAGTGTCGTCGAATTGTCTGACGCGCGTTATATTTTGAAGACCAATTCTGATTGAATGGTCCAATTCTCTTGGAGAAAGGATGATTAAGATTGTTAATGGGAGGTTTGACATATTATGTATCAATCCAACAGACAAATTCAATTTGTTTTATTGACACAAAATAGTTCAGCATGGAAAACCCTGAAAATTACTGCAAATTCTTTGGAACGTTGCTTACATCAACGGAGAATGTCCCGTTTTTTTAGAAAAACTTGAGTTCCAATTTTCCTTAAAGTTTCTTCTCCGGCAACAGAACAAAATCACTGCGGCCGGGGGAGGGAGAGGTGGAGGTTCGATATTTTAACCTCGAAATGTTTTTTTGGTGTTTGGCGCACGGCATGGCATATTCATCTTTTGGTCTAGAGTTAAGTACTTCACCAAATAAATTTTATTGCCAATATTTTACTCAGGTCTTATAATACCTCTATCATTGCTGTTGCTTCCATTATAACTTATTATTGACGATAGATACTCTGTCCCCAAAGTCGCGCAGTTTGTGCGTGATCTATAGGTTCCGCGAAGTTTGTTATCGATGATCCTCTTTAGAAAGCAAATCTTTTCTAATTGTCAGATTGGGTGAAGCTGTTATAAATCTTGTGTTCGCCAGTTTACGCATCCTGAGTCCTGAACAGACCCAAAATTCTTTGCTTCTAATACAATTATGTACATTAATTAGTTTCCTTTTAGACCATTGTTCATTCAAATACTTCATAACCTACAAGAAATTTTCTGCAGGCAATCTCTCTGAACTGCCTGCTAATTACGAGCTTCCAGCAGATGCATTATGAAGTATAAAATCGTTATATCTCTTGCTTGGAAAATGACGCTATTTTGAACTATTACTTTGGGAACCTTGTTAACTGTTGTACAAGTCAGTTTCATCACGGTGATATTATTTATTTGCATCAAAACTGCGTGTATTAAGAAGTTTTTGCATATCAAGAAATGTCATCTTTGTCGTGTTCAGCTTTTGGAACTGCTGTCCTCACGAATCCAACAATCCACAATTTCCTTTTTCCATTCTTCAGAAATCTTTTCAACTAATAACTCCAATTGCGTAATCAAAACTCCAAATTGAAAACAATAAAATCTCATCGCGTTCATGTTAAAACTCAATTCTAAATCAATAAAATAATCGTTAAAACCGTTTCGTACATAGAATATATGCAAAAATGGTTTCCAAAAACAATATAAAATTGATGTTCATCATATATCATAATATTAAATTGATTAAGTTTGACACTTCGGTATATTTTTGTAAGACTTTTTATACCTCTTTACAAGGTCATTCGTATTTGTTGAGACGATTTTTGAAATTGTAGCGGAATTCAATAATCAAGTCAAAATATAGCAGATTTATATACATACCTACATATATATAATATACCTAATCTAGACACCAACTCGATGGTAAGCTCAATATATAATATACATGGCTTAGTAGTATGTAATTTAAAAGTGATATTGCTTTCTTATTTATTTGTAAAACATGTATCGTTGAAGCTTTTTGAACTTTGTGTTAATGTTAATACGAGGACCTAACTTAAATGTGTGAAAATTTAGGAAATGTTGAAGAAAGGTTGTGTAACCAATAAAAGTATTAAATAGCAATTTCAGACATAGGCGATGCATTTTTTTTTTTAGTATAATCCGAGATCAATCTACTGTGTTGTTTGCCCGCTAACAATAAATATGTTTTATGGAAAAGTTTCTTTTATTTTTTCTTTTTGCAATAATTGTGATATTGGTTGATTATTATATTTGTGATTTTACAGCGACACAGACTGTTTCTTAATGTTTTTATTTCCAACAAAAAAGTGTAATTACTATTACCCTATTACATAGAAAGAGAACTATAGCTGAACCTCAAATTATAAAATAGATAAAGTGTTTTTTTTGTTAGTACGTAGATAGTACACACAACTGCCAAACACCTGTATTATATTGATCTCAGACGTCAAATGATCAACTGATGACGTGACAAAATGGATATTTTTTGACGACGTTGACGTTTCTGAAAAAACGTCAATTTAACATGTTTCGTTAAACGTCAATTTAGCGTCCTTTGCTAAACATTAATGTGTTATGCTCTATATAGTGTTCTTTACATTCTTTTATGTAAATTTGTCTAAAAATTGTTTGGTTTTTTTTAGAGAGCGATTCTGATTTGATTGACATTTGCGTCACTTTTGACGTTTCTCCATAAAATGGCGAAGAATGGTAGCTGCTATGTTCCCATGCTTTGAGATTTTATTTTTTTGCAACAAAACGCATTTTTGTTTGTACTATTGTTTCGTACTTCCTTAAAATGTATCAATCAAATATCTGGACAATAGTGGGTAAGTGGAGAATATTTCTCTCCATCGCCTAGAAAGGAAAGACCTAGCACGGAGTGTAGGTATAGTTAATCGGTTTTGGGGATCGTTTACTCGTAGAGGGGTTAAGTTTCTCTCAACTCTGTAATTTTGTTATAGCGAAAATAACGTTTTAAAAATGTTAATTTTGTATTGAAATCATCCGATCTGCGTTCGGCATGCATGCTCTTAAAATAGATAAAACAAGTGGAGCGTGAACAGAGCAAGACTGAATAGAGTATGGATCATGAGTAGACTAAACATAATGTTAAAATGAGTTTCAAATTCTTTACCAACCATTCTGTGTACAACAGCTTCGTTATCATTATCAAAATGTAGAATATGCATAACTTAACAATAATTTTTTTGTACTCTCTTATCAAAACATGTCATTTCACGATTCGATTTGCGTGCGTGAAAAGCCACTTTAAGCACTAGTGCGTGAAGTAAAGTTGGTACTTACTGTAACTTGATTAATTTAGTGACATTTTAAAATCATAAATCGCTGGCCCTAATGATTTTATGTGTAATAAATTATCCAGTGCAGTATTGGTAGCTTCCCGAATTTCAGGGGTGTACATTCTATTTCATTATCAGAATTCATGTTGCACAGGTTTCAATTTTGTATCGAATTTTCTGAATTTGATAATTTTAAATTAAATGTCACTTCAAATAATCAATTTTTTTAATTAATATCAAGAGATTTGTAGTGTGTCATAAATGAAAACGTATTCAACGATAGGTATTATTGAAGTACTCGTACAAAAAATATTGTACAAACTTCGTGCGTGAAACATTTCGCGAATTCGTGTCCAAATGCAAACTGGCAACTCATTCGCGAAATATATTTTCACGCACTTGGTTCGTCAATAACTATAATTCTCTGGAAACCATTATTTCAGCAGAGGTAATTACTAATACGTCATAAATGACAGCTAAACCTGTACGCAAACGTATCGAAACTTTACGGTCTCTCAACAACCATGCCCAAGAGCATGCTTTAAATACTCCGATCTGTCATCCTGAACGCAGCTAATATAGCAATGAATGCAGCAATATAAAAGTACAATGCAAGCAACAAAGATTAAAGCGTTTCAAGATATCTGAATATGGTGAAAAGACCATAACCTATAACATAAATATAAACAGACAAAATGACAAACGCTAATACTAATACACTACTTGACAGCAAATGCAAACGCATTATGGGTAAAGGTCTAATCACAGGATAGTTCTGATAAAATTAGAAACACATTGAATCAGCACAGTACTACAGTGCGAGTAACAAAGATTGATGCTGCTCGCATTGTAATACATTAGACAAATACAAAAACTAAAAATGGCATTGTTTGACGTAAATGACGTTTTTTATATGTAATACCTGGAGATTTTATTCGTACGCCAAATGTTAATGTCAATTGTAGATATACAGGGTGTCAAATGAATAGTGTCGGAAAAATAAAGAGTATAAATCGAATATCACAAGAAAGGTAAATCCAAAATAATTATGATCATATATTAAAAAAAATTCCTTTGCTAATTACCAAATTTTGTTGAATCCGGGCCTGACACGTGAGTAGAAGAAAAAAAGGGACGCTGCAAAAATTTCTAATAGACATAAACAGATATTTTTTATCAAGTTGAATGATATGTAAATAAATGTTTATTGTACTCTAATATGAATGCATTTGTTTACGAACAACTTTGCTGCTCTATGAATTGCACATGTGATCTTTTCACAAATATTCTATATATTACAAGGGCACACATTTACTACAGATTTTATTCATTTCGACCTGTTTTTTTTTTTCGTAGGAGTCAGGTGTTTTTGTTTCTTTTATCACAGAAACTTTCAATATTAATACATACAACGACCTAATGATCTGGTAATTAATAATTTACTATTTCAGATCGCGTTCGTAGTTACTAGTTTTTCTCTTTTCAAATAATTCTTGATGTAGTGGTATGTCATCCAAGTAATCGGGTAACGTATTTTACAGACAATTTAAATGATCTACCGCATTTAATTTTTCGGAAAGTACATGTGGCCCAAATAAATGATCGCCCAATATTCGTCTTGAATGTTCTTTCCAAGCGACATTTCTGTCATAAGAATTGCTACAATTTGACGTCATATTGACATTTGTGTGCTGCTTGGATTTGCGTAAAGGTTTAAAAACTGAATGACCGTGACTTTAAAATGCATTTAACATTCATAGCAGTTTAAAGCGTTTCATGAATTAAATATTGCAGTAACAGTATAAATATTTTATTTACAAAATAAAAAACAGGTATCTATGGTTACTATGGTTTTGGCCGAGGAATAAGGCTATATGATATATATATAATATTTTGTTAAATGTCATTTTTTATACTGTGGTAGGTTCAGCTCTGGTGGCATTCAAGCTGTAGTTTGTCCGAACTGACTAGAGAAGGGCTGTCTCACCACTGCGACCACCGTTCCTTTTGCCTTTTTCCGCATAAGATGTTGCAAGTTTATAATGTATTGAGCGGTCGTTTAGTGATAGAAATGCTAATTTCAAATATTTCCTTTAAGGATTTTCAATTTTTTCAGATAACCTACCAGGCCATGAAGACGATTTATTATTGTTTATGTTGAGATCAATATTCTAGTGGCAATAGGAAACTGATTTCGAAGTCGGATTGCACTGTCTATATGTCTTTTAAGCTTTTTAGAATTTTATTTGGAATTGTTTAAGAAACGAAAACATTATGAAACTCTCAATATCAGAGGTGATATACAAGTAACCTATTTTGATTATTTCACTACATTTAAGATAGGTCTTTGTTTATTAATAATAACAAAACCATGTACTTCTGTAGATCGTAGTATTTTATTATAAAAAATATAAATAGTAACATTGCAATAAATAAATAATTAATAACATTATTAAAGTCTTCTTATTTATCATCTACATTTCTAAATCTATTTGCAGTTGGTTCACAAAAGGAATTAACCTGAAAAGTCTTTGATACCTATAAATAATATACATAGAAAGTCACTTTATAACAGTTTGTTGTATTAAACAAGTTCATTACACATAAACACAAGCACGCATCACGTAAGTATCTACGTCTTTCGGAATTTTCACTACTAATTTTAGTGTTTACTTAAGGAGTTCCCTAACCTTTCACCATTTCTCGAACGGACCCTTTTAAAGCATACATAAAAGAACGCAAATTAATCTAAAAATTATCAAAACTTCGATGAGCAAATTCGCTTCTAATCTAGTTAATTTAAAGTCATTCCTCTCGTTCTTTAACCTCCATCACTTTACCGTCTTCATCTTCAGGAAAATTGTATAGCGGTTTGAATCCACCGATTAACTGCGGTTTAAAATTTTCTATATCGAATTCACCGGATGTAGTTACAGTTGCCGTGGTCGTATCCGCGTCTTCGCCAGTTTTATTTTTATCTTTGACAGCAGACCAGCCGTTTGTGATGTTATCGATATTGATACTCGGCTGGAAAGGTGCTTGGAAATCTAATTGAGGTACGTGAGTAGTTTCTAAATCTATCTCCGGATTCTTATCGATCTTATCATGTCGTTTCTGCGCTTCGATTTCAAGTTTTGGTCGAGTATGCATAACAGCGCTCACGGTGAATTCTGAATTATAATCCGGACGAATTTCTGGTATCACAGGACTGGCGTAATTTGGCATCGAAAATCTTTCATGGTGATGCGGTTCAGTCGGCGTGTAGGCAACAGCTATCGGTTTATCGGTATACGTCTTTAGTTTCACTGAGATTTGATCTTGAGTGTTAATTTTTGATCCTGATATAATTTTAGGCTCACCATCACCTAAGGTGTTCCAATTGTTCGATTCAAATTTGGAAATAGCGTCAATATTATTTTCAATTTCTTGCGTAGTCAGTAATGATGGATCTGGCCTCTCGAGGGCGTAGGGGAAATTGGATTTAATCGCAGGATTTGGTCTAGGATGCGGTTTCAATATCGGCGAATCGTGTCTATCATGGAAATTAAAATCAAACTGACTTTTCGAGTCGTTAAAATCATAATTAGATTCCTGGATTTTCGAAGGTGGTAAAGGCAATTCCGCTCTCGTTCCGATTACCACCGCCTCCTTCTTACTTGTATCAATCGCGTCTAATTTTAATGGAGCTGTATTCACCGGATATACTACGTATAGGGGTTTATCAATAGCATCCTTGCTTTTGGGAGCTGTTTGAAACGTTGAAGAGACTTCAATTTTAGTTTTATCCTTCCTATCGTGCTTCGCCTGGATCATCTGGAGAGTCTCCACTTCTAAATCAACATCTCCCTTTTTCCTATGCGACATCATCATTTTCGGTGGAGTTTGGTAAAATAAGAATTGATCCGGCGTTGTCTTATACCCATCCGCCTCATTAATAATCCTGTCCTCGGCGATGTTTTGTTTGTATTTTATCTCGTGCTCCATTTGGGGAACTTTCCGCAATAAATGCAGATTCTTCGGCGGTGGTGGGGGGTGTAATTTTTCGAAGAATCCGATAGGCCTATTCGAAGGTCTTTCCAGCAGCGGTTGGCGATGAAAATTCTTG
>SMLS01076635.1:0-15113 GCA_004785975.1 Popillia japonica
ATAAATGGTATAACAGCCACTAAAGTTCCACCAACAATCTACTTATCACCTAGGGTTTCCAATCAACAAAATAACCTAGCCTACTTCAGAAATTTGCAAACTAAAATCGATTAAAAGAAAACATAAAAACCTATGTTTACTACAAATTTTAACACATACTTAAGATCTGAAATGTATTTGTTTTCGAAAGTCTATACCTACCTATAACTAATTTTTTACACTAAAACATCCAATGTCCGAAACATGTTTACGTGACCTGAACACTGGGAGTTTGAACTTTTGCCACCTTGTTCCACTTGAATTTCTTCATCTCCCTTCACGCCCCTTTCTTATCCTTCTGTACTTCTCCACCCTACTTAAACGCTCTATCACCTAATCTAAAGAAGTTTTTTATTATACCTGCATCATAATGTTGGTATCTCGAACGCATTTGCGTGCGAAATCGGGCCATTAAAACACCGGGGTGTTTTATAATCACCTAGGCAATACCCAATTTACATATGACAGTAATAACAGTAAACATACACTTATTGTTTCTTTTCCAAATAAACATTAATGGTACAATTACTCCAACAACTCCAGAATGACTGTGGAATATAATATGGAATTCTTGATTTTTGTGGAATTAATTTCAATTTGACTTGCTCAGCTAACCCTTCAACTTCCGAAGAAGTCTCTCCACTCATATTGTCCATTCTGAATTCAAAAAATTTGACATAAATGTCATACCCAGTCATAGCAACCGCATAGCAACCAATCAACAATAATTGCTAACCGTTTCTATGTTCATTATTAAAAATTAGAACCACACGCTACTTTGTAAAATGCACCAATTCTTCTATTTTTTTTTGTTATTTTCGCATTCTAGTGCAGGTATATTAAAAAATAGCGTATAATATGCGTGTATAAGTGCCTTTAATACACTTATATTATAATATACTATTTGTTTACCGAGTTAACCGCTCAATAAGGTAACTGGGGTTTAATAAGAATAAGAAAGGTATTCAACAATTATTATTTCTTGATTTGAAAACTTAATATTTCAGTATTCTCATTTTTTTTTTTGATTGCGCTTCAGTGTCGTTGTTCTCTCCGGCTTTCCTCTTTTTTCAATTTTATTGTTATTTTGGGCGGTGATACTTCATTTCTCCGTTCTTGCGCAGCAGCAACTTCATTCCGAAAAGTGGAATTGGTCGCTATGGCAGTGCCTTTATGCGTTTCCGCGTTTCCTGGATTTACGTGGACTTTATTACAATTATTATTATTCCCACAACTGTTGCAACTGTACATGCGGATCAGTACGATCAGTAACGTGACGCGGCATTACCATTCCATTACCCTCACGCTCCTTTTCAATCTCTGAAAATTCATAAAATGAACAAAAATATAATTATGTCACAATTTATTGGCAGTTTAATTCTGCTCAAAGTACGTGAAATTTCAGTTTCACATGAACATAGTCGTGAGATAAATACGATGGTGCCACCTATTGCTGATTTTGCAAAACAGCGATTATTTATTTAGCCGCGCAAATCAATTAGCTCCGGTCTCCTGTACATCACAAAAAAGTTATACAGTCTGTAACAATCGTATTTCGGTGTTGTTTGGCCCATTGCAGCCACTTTGCCTTGACAATGACGTCTCTTTGAAATCAAGTTCTCTTTATCCAATCGTCTCTGGACTGTTCTTTTGGAAACGGTAATTATTCCTGTCACATTTTTTAATGGGATCAGCTTTTAGAAGCTTGTTTTGATCAATTATTATTTTAATTCGGTTAACGGCAGACTTCAAAACGCCTATAATTGTTTCTATGTGCCTCTGGGAATGTGCGGAGTGTAGTAATAACACTTATTGCTGCACATTTTCCTGTGATGTGTCTTAATGTTTGCTCATACTAAAAAGCAACAATTTTGAGGTTATGTTTATGAAATTGGGCAACCAAACCTTATTTGCTCAGAACAAAAGCGCCAATAATAGAACGGCTTTGCTATGTGTACAATTTTTCTCAAACGAAAAATATTCTATCACCTCATTCCTGCAGTGTTCTTGACCCTTTCTAGTCCTTGTTTGATAGCAGCGAACTAATTTAGATTAAGCAGATTTGCAATCTCTATGAAAAGTCACTTTTGCGCAAACCAACAATATCGAATTCTCTTAATTGGCAGTATTTCCATGGGCTTTGGGCATGATAACATTTTCAAACCAACAATCACATAACAAGCTTGTCAATGACTGAAGAAAATGACGGATAAGTCATAATTTTTCTGAAATTTTAACCAATTGCCACCTTTCCCTTAAACGGTTCTGCCAAGTTTAGTAAAAAAATTCGTACCATTTCTTGATGTTGCAGTTAATATGTCGCAGAGTGTATCTTTCATCTATTGTGGTAAAATTTGTGCACATTTCTTTTTCGACAGTTGTCGTCAGCAAACAAAATACTTTTAAAATGTTTTATTTTATTTCTGTTACATAATTCTATAACGGCGATAAGGATTTTGATTGAAAATTGAGTTTTAATTCTTTAAAAATTAATTATCATAGTGTGATTTGTTTTTTGTCGGTAAATGTAAATTAGATTGCAACCAATTTTACATTATTTTCAAAACATTTTTTTCTGTATTTATTAAAAAAAACACTTGCACTTGACACTCACAAACGTAAATGTATTCTACGTGTGTCAGGGAAAACAACTAAATTTTCCGCTATAGATAGGTGAATGATTTAAAATTAATTTATATTAGCAATTAATTAGTGTGCAAAAAAAGATATTTTTATATTTACTTTTATGTTTACTTCTTTTAAATTATTTTAAAAGATAAATCTAATATACCGTATAATAGGTATATTTTCGTGTAAATGAGAGTAAAATGAACATTTTATGGTACAAATTTTGCGTGTATTTATATTAAAGATGCCTAGTTTCTTCATCATATACTTGTATATGATATTTAGTAAAGTCTTCCATTATTTATTCGTGCATGTGATTACTTTGACAAGAAATTTTATACTGATGCGGAAAAACAACAATATTAGATTTAACGCAGTTAATATCAAGGTAAACGTTTGTTCTCTAAATATGTATATCATCCCAATAATATAAGGTGAGTTGAACGCCTGAAGACTTATGAAATTAGTATTATAACATTTATAAAATAAAATTAAAAATGTCCATGATAATTTCAGGGATTAATGCTTCTGTAATATTGGATCTTTCTAAGAGCAGCTATTATTGATTTTAAAAACTCTATTTATTATCTTAAATTTAATACGACATTGTTATTTAATGAATATGTATGTAGTTCTAGCTGAAACAAAACAAAACAAAAAGTTAGAACCTAGTAATAGTAACTTCTATTTATATTTCCAGTAAATATATCATATAATCCACTAATATTAAGAATTATTCATATTAATTTGAAAGTGTATGAATATTAAGTATGTTAATCTAATTCTTGTTGTATTAACACTTTTTTTATATAAGTACGTACAAGTGTGTAATTAAATGAAAAAGATCAGATTGCTTGCTGGGAATGTAAGATCTCCATTATTATATATACAGTGTGGTCATAAAGTTAAAGCCAATCAAATTGATATCAATGAAAAACGAACCCACGATGTGATCTCTAACAACTTGCTAACAACTTGCTAACAACAACTTCTGTCCAAATCAATAATATAGGTACCTATTTATTGGTTCGGATATTTTCATCAGAAAACAAAATGCTCTAATTGGATTACATTGTTATGTAACATTGCCTTGATTTGTTCACAAAAATACGTTCTCCTATCAAAATCGTTGTCCGTGAGCTCCTGAGTTGGTATCATTGCCTCCAATAGCTTTCCTGATTAAAGTAGGCTATTTTAATTAATTTTCTTTCTAAGATTGAGAACACTGCAGCTTTTTTAAATTGTACTAGAACCCAATTTTGGCAACTGTCAGTGTGTGCAGTTCAAATCTTGAATGTTTACCGTCACATCAATCTAGTATTGCAGTATAAACTAATTTAACAAGCCGAAGTCAATTTACCATCTGAAAACTAATACCAAAATACAGATGAAAGCATAATATGACAGATTGCAAAGTTCAACGTTGCATTCACTGCGCTATAGTCGCTCTTCTGTATGCAAAACCTAGTTACATACTACACTCAATCTACTAGTGCACTCAGTTCTTCAGATTTATATATGCACGCATTCTAAACGTTGTGCGAGCAACAATGATTGAAGCATCGCAATAATTGTACAAAATTAGGTGGCAAATAAATCAAACTTACTTCGGCTGATACTCACAGACAACAAGAAGGAATATATTTCGGTCGCTACATTTTATAGTTCTACAAGAATCAGAGAGCTACCACCAGAGGTCGCTAATGTGTTGCGTTACAGTTAGACATTTTTTAGGGATTGTTGATAACATACTTTGTTAGTGTATCATGGGATGGGCTTCCGCGATCACAGGCTAGGTATTTAGTTTTGTAGAAACCAATATTATTATTTAATAATTTTGATTATTTACGTTGTATTTATGGCATTGCATAGTTTAGGTTAGATAGGTGTGTATCTTTTAAGTAACTATTCTGTACTATTGGATTTCAGTCTGTTAGTACAATAAATAAATAAATAAATAATACCAACAATAATCAACAGAACCTCTCGTATCTTTGTGTAAAATATAAACAGACCAAATGACAGAATGATACGCTACTTGACAACAAATTCAAATGCATTGTGGGTAAAGATCTAATTAGAAGATAGTTTTGATAAAATTAGAAACAAATATAGAACCAGCACGCTTCAATTTTTGGTGCTCGCATGTTACTTCTACTATGCAGTTTTATACATGTCCCAAATGACATACGAACCAACGAACTGTCAAAGTGACCGGTGTTACCAATCCTAGGAAAAAATCGTGGCTATCTCTAATCAGGAAAACTTTTGTAGGCCTAATATGTGAGTTTTCCTTAAACTCAAGCATAATATCCAATTTAGAATCATTACCTATTCCATTGGCAGCTATTTTATTATATTGTTCTTTGCAATATAGATGGTAAATTTGGAAGTGTTTCATGAAATAAGCGAGTAAATTTACTTCATTCAGCTGATACAATAACAACCTCTTGCTGTCAAAAAAGATACTGTCAAAAAAATTGCATTCCCAACAATAAATTTGATAAATTTTAAAACTATGTTCTATAATATCTGCACTATATATTGCATACTAGATTTGTTTATTTGTCTTGTGAATCTGTGCTCTAAATAGAACGGCGTTCATGGGCACATCAGAACAAGTTCAACTTAATAGATGTTAGGTTGGGTTTAAGTTTGCCTACTTTCTAAACTTATAAACCAGACAAATAAACAAACCTATTTACTTCATTCGACAATCACGTTTTATTGCTTTAATATGGAATTGTAGAAATGATATTATTCAATTATACATATATTGAAGTTGTATTGTACATACATATCGGTTCGTTGAAAATGTTCCAGCATGACTTTAACAAACAAAAAAACAAAAAAAAAACCAAGCTTAATCTTACTGCCACTATTAAACTATACAAATATGTGTAATATAAATGTTAAGAATGTATAATTTAAATTTTACGACTGATTATTTTAATGCATTTGTTTTTATTCATTGATTCATTGTCCTTTTTTTGATACATGTGTATGGTACTCAAGACAATATGACTAAAGCGTATAACTTCTTTTAGTGTATGTAAGAGCAGATTATAGTAAACAAAAAAATTGCTTTTATATACACTCAAAGATCCCGTAAGATTAGATTTTGCAAATGATATGAGCTACAGCTCATTTAGTAGAGAATATGTTAGTCTTTTGGAGAGTCTAATCAAATGACAATTAAATTTCTATATATTGATGTAATTTGCTTTATTTAAGATAAAACTTTTGATGGCGGACTTTATTTCAATTAATCGATCTAACTAGACGAAAAGATAATTCATTATTAATGTCTGTTTCAAGTTTGCTTTTTTTTAAATATTGAAAGCCTATAATTGCAAATTGGAGTATTAGTTAAGAGATAAGCGTAAATATCGTATTTTTAAAGTGTCGTCGAATTGTCTGACGCGCGTTATATTTTGAAGACCAATTCTGATTGAATGGTCCAATTCTCTTGGAGAAAGGATGATTAAGATTGTTAATGGGAGGTTTGACATATTATGTATCAATCCAACAGACAAATTCAATTTGTTTTATTGACACAAAATAGTTCAGCATGGAAAACCCTGAAAATTATTGCAAATTCTTTGGAACGTTGCTTACATCAACGGAGAATGTCCCGTTTTTTTAGAAAAACTTGAGTTCCAATTTTCCTTAAAGTTTCTTCTCCGACAACAGAACAAAATCACTGCGGCCGGGGGAGGGAGAGGTGGAGGTTCGATATTTTAACCTCGGAATGTTTTTTTGGTGTTTGGCGCACGGCATGGCATATTCATCTTTTGGTCTAGAGTTAAGTACTTCACCAAATAAATTTTATTGCCAATATTTTACTCAGGTCTTATAATACCTCTATCATTGCTGCTGCTTCCATTATAACTTATTATTGACGATAGATACTCTGTCCCCAAAGTCGCGCAGTTTGTGCGTGATCTATAGGTTCCGCGAAGTTTGTTATCGATGATCCTCTTTAGAAAGCAAATCTTTTCTAATTGTCAGATTGGGTGAAGCTGTTATAAATCTTGTGTTCGCCAGTTTACGCATCCTGAGTCCTGAACAGACCCAAAATTCTTTGCTTCTAATACAATTATGTACATTAATTAGTTTCCTTTTAGACCATTGTTCATTCAAATACTTCATAACCTACAAGAAATTTTCTGCAGGCAATCTCTCTGAACTGCCTGCTAAGTACGAGCTTCCAGCAGATGCATTATGAAGTATAAAATCGTTATATCTCTTGCTTGGAAAATGACGCTATTTTGAACTATTACTTTGGGAACCTTGTTAACTGTTGTACAAGTCAGTTTCATCACAGTGATATTATTTATTTGCATCAAAACTGCGTGTATTAAGAAGTTTTTGCATATCAAGAAATGTCATCTTTGTCGTGTTCAGCTTTTGGAACTGCTGTCCTCACGAATCCAACAATCCACAATTTCCTTTTTCCATTCTTCAGAAATCTTTTCAACTAATAACTCCAATTGCGTAATCAAAACTCCAAATTGAAAACAATAAAATCTCATCGCGTTCATGTTAAAACTCAATTCTAAATCAATAAAATAATCGTTAAAACCGTTTCGTACATAGAATATGGGCAAAAATGGTTTCCAAAAACAATATAAAATTGATGTTCATCATATATCATAATATTAAATTGATTAAGTTTGACACTTCGGTATATTTTTGTAAGACTTTTTATACCTCTTTACAAGGTCATTCGTATTTGTTGAGACGATTTTTAAAATTGTAGCGGAATTCAATAATCAAGTCAAAATATAGCAGATTTATATACATACCTACATATTATATATAATATAATATATATAATATAACTAATCTAGACACCAACCCGATGGTAAGCTCAATATATAATATACATGGCTTAGTAGTATGTAATTTAAAAGTGATATTGCTTTCTTATTTATTTGTAAAACATGTATCGTTGAAGCTTTTTGAACTTTGTGTTAATGTTAATACGAGGACCTAACTTAAATGTGTGAAAATTTAGGAAATGTTGAAGAAAGGTTGTGTAACCAATAAATGTATTAAATAGCAATTTCAGACATAGGCGATGCATTTTTTTTTAGTATAATCCGAGATCAATCTACTGTGTTGTTTGCCCGCTAACAATAAATATGTTTTATGGAAAAGTTTCTTTTATTTTTTCTTTTTGCAATAATTGTGATATTGGTTGATTATTATATTTGTGATTTTACAGCGACACAGACTGTTTCTAATGGCCGTTTGCACCGTTCGCCACTTTAACTCTGACTTAGTTAAGTCCGGCTTAATATTTAAGCTCGTCTTAAGTGTCGGTGGTTTGCACCATGAAAGTTGAGCAGGGATTACAATATAAATAGAATCGATATGGCAACTACGTATATATTTAATAAAATTTTGATTTTACGTGCGAAAAATGACAAGGGATGAGATGTCACCTGCATGTCACATAGAATAGTCGGTCCCACGTCGCATCGATCGGTCGAAGATTGTTAACTTGCTTGTTAGATGTATGCAACGCAGTCATATACTATATAACCACGTTAACAATATTATAAAATTAATTTTGTTGCATGAGTATAAAATTGTGTATATATTGTACTTGGAATTTATAAATTTATGTACATGTTGGTATAGCATGGAAAAACGAAATCGAGCTCCGAATATTTCATCAACGGAGAAGGACTTAATCATTATATTAATATTTAAATATAAACACTTCATAGAAAATAAAAAAACCGATAGCAAAATCGTGTTCCCCGTCCAGTGGCTGTGCGACCATTTTCGAAATTATTTTCTAAATTTACATTATCTATATTATCTGGGGGTGGTGGGTTTTCTTCACCTTCTTCTATTGCTATATTATGTAAAATAGCTGTAGCTACAATAATTACGAGTCTTGTTTGTAGCTTTACCCTCATTGCACTTGCTAAAATTGGAAAACGTCTTTTCCAAACTCCAGCCGCTCCACACAATTCCTTGTCCTTATGTGTGCTTCATTGTAGAGTGACTCTGCTGGGGTTTGGGAATCCCGAAGAGGAGTGAGGCAATATGGAGTTAACATATACCCACTATCGCCTAGAAATTTCTAAATTTCTAAAATCCCCATTTTCAAATTTGGTTTTAACAAGACTATTGTTGAAAATAGTAGCATCATGGGTAGACCCACCCCAATTTGCGACTATGTCTTGTATTTTTAATCTGGCATTGCAATCCACCTGCACATTAATAGAGAATTTACCTTTTCTATTCCTAAAAACTTCTGCATCTGCCCCTCCTACCATTTTTTTGTGAGCTATAGTATAGTTACCAATATTTAATTGAAAAAGCGAACTATACAAATCTTTGAAATAGATTTCTGAATTTTCATCAGAAAGTTTACAATATTTATTTTCATAACATTTGGAAAGTCATGGTTTGGAACCACTTCAAAATCTTAATATCAGCATCAAAAACTAATTTTACTACATTCTATTACATTGTAGTATGGAAATATTTTATTAGTTTAATATTAATATTTATTACATTTGAAATATGCATATCTGGTGACTCTATTGGTATTGCTAGCTCCAATTACTCTTGGAAATGCAGCTATTGTGAAAAAGTCTGCCTGAGCTTCTAGAATTTCTGCATCAGTAACTGGCATTCTAATATGTTTAGGTCTTAGTCGTATTGGTCGTACAATAGCTTCTGACACTTGAACAATTATTCTAGATACTGTAGCTGCTAGAAATCAGAAAACTGCCGCTTGCATACGATCTGAGACATGTCAGAAGTTGAATCTGGCGAGACACATCGATTTCTAAAATATTGCATTTAAAACAGGTTGTATTATATAAATAAACAGTAACCTATTATTACACATTTCTAGACTCGAAATCATTTTCTGCTTGTACCAATAAATTCATTACTGTAGGCTTTGTTAATCTATATCGGCTAAAAAGCGAAAGACTATCTAAATTATTGAAATCATCCGTTCTATCGTAAATAATACGTCTTGGAAAGCCAAAATCTATCATTTCCAATATATCTAAAATCATCATCGAATAAATCGTCCCATTCAACATCCATTTTAATATCGTGTTTTGAAAATATTCGCTGCAATCGATGGGAATGACTTTTTAAATACTAATATAATGTCGAAAATATAGGTTAAGTTTGCTTTAAGTCTGGAAATATCTAGACTTAAATTAAGCCAGACTTAAAGTAATGTAAGTCTAGCGTAGTAAGTGGAGCAAGTCTTTAAGTCCGACTTAGAAATTAATCTAGACTTAATAGAGCGGTGCAAACGGCCATTAATGTTTTTATTTCCAACAAAAAAGTGTAATTACTATTACCCTATTACATAGAAAGAGAACTATAGCTGAACCTCAAATTATAAAATAGATAAAGTGTTTTTTTTTGTTAGTACGTAGATAGTACACACAACTGCCAAACACCTGTATTATATTGATCTCAGACGTCAACTGATGACGTGACAAAATGGATATTTTTCGACGACGCGACGTTGACGTTTCTGAAAAAACGTCAATTTAACATGTTTCGTTAAACGTCAATTTAACGTCCTTTGCTAAACATTAATGTGTTATGCTCTATATAGTGTTCTTTACATTCTTTTATGTAAATTTGTCTAAAAATTGTTTGGTTTTTTTTAGAGAGCGATTCTGATTTGTTTGACATTTGCGTCACTTTTGACGTTTCTCCATAGAATGACGAAGAATGGTAGCTGCTATGTTCCCATGCTTTGAGATTTATTATTTTTTTGCAACAAAACGCATTTTTGTTTGTCCTATTGTTTCGTACTTCCTTAAAATGTATCAATCAAATATCTGGACAATAGTGGGTCAGTGGAGAATATTTCTCTCCACCGCCTAGAAAGGAAAGACCTAGCAGGGAGTGTAGGTATAGTTAATCGGTTTTGGGGATCGTTTACTCGTAGAGAGGTTAAGTTTCTCTCAACTCTGTAATTTTGTTATAGCCAAAATAACGTTTTAAAAATGTTAATTTTGTATTGCAGTCATCCGATCTGCGTTCGGCATGCATGCTCTTAAAATAGATAAAACAAGTGGAGCGTGAACACAGCAAGACTGAATAGAGTATGGATCATGAGTAGACTAAACAGAATGTTAAAATAACTTTCAAATTCTTCACCAACCATTCTGTGTACAACAGCTTCGTTATCATTATCAAAATGTAGAATATGCATAACTTAAAAATAATTTTTTGTACTCTCTTATCAAAACATGTCATTTCACGATTCGATTTGCGTGCGTGAAAAGCCACTTTAAGCACTAGTGCGTGAAGTAAAGTTGGTACTTACTGTAACTTGATTAATTTAGTGACATTTTAAAATCATAAATCCCTGACCCTAATGATTTTATGTGTAATAAATTATCCAGTGCAGTATTGGTAGCTTCCCGAATTTCAGGGGTGTACATTCTATTTCATTATCAGAATTCATGTTGCATAGGTTTCAATTTTGTATCGAATTTTCTGAATTTGATAATTTTAAATTAAATGTCACTTCAAATAATCAATACTGCCAACTCAATTTTTTTAATTAATATCAAGAGATTTGTAGTGTGTCATAAATGAAAACGTATTCAACGATAGGTATTATTGAAGTACTCGTACAAAAAATATTGTACAAACTTCATGCGTGAAACATTTCGCGAATTCGTGTCCAAATGCAAACCGGCAACTCATTCGCGAAATATATTTTCACGCACTTGGTTCGTCAATAACGATAATTCTCTGGAAACCATTATTTCAGCAGAGGTAATTACTAATACGTCATAAATGACAGCTAAACCTGCACGCAAACGTATCGAAACTTTACGGTCTCTCAACAACCATGCCCAAGAGCATGCTTTAAATACTCCGATCTGTCATCCTGAACGCAGCTAATATAGCAATGAATGCAGCAATATAAAAGTACAATGCAAGCAACAAAGATTAAAGCGTTTCAAGATATCTGAATATGGTGAAAAGACCATAACCTATAACATAAATATAAACAGACAAAATGACAGACGCTAATACTAATACACTACTTGACAGCAAATGCAAACGCATTATGGGTAAAGGTCTAATCACAGGATAGTTCTGATAAAATTAGAAACACATTGAATCAGCACAGTACTACAGTGCGAGTAACAAAGATTGATGCTGCTCGCATTGTAATACATTAGACAAATACAAAAACTAAAAATGGCATTGTTTGACGTAAATGACGTTTTTTATATGTAATACCTGGAGATTTTATTCGTACGCCAAATGTTAATGTCAATTGTAGATATACAGGGTGTCAAATGAATAGTGTCGGAAAAATAAAGAGTATAAATCGAATATCACAAGAAAGGTAAATCCAAAATAATTATGATCATATATTAAAAAAAAATCCTTTGCTAATTACCAAATTTTGTTGAATCAGGGGCTGACACGTGAGTAGAAGAAAAAAAGGGACGCTGCAAAAATTTCTAATAGACATAAACAGATATTTTTTATCAAGTTGAATGATATGTAAATAAATGTTTATTGTACTCTAATATGAATGCATTTGTTTACGAAGCAACTTTGCTGCTCTATGAATTGCACATGCGATCTTTTCACAAATATTCTATATATTACAAGGTCACACATTTACTACAGATTTTATTCATTTCGACCTGTTTTTTTTTCGTAGGAGTCAGGTGTTTTTGTTTCTTTTATTACAGAAACTTTCAATATTAACGTACAACGACCTAATGATCTGGTAATTAATAGTTTACTATTTCAGATCGCGTTCGTAGTTACTAGTTTTTCTCTTTTCAAATAATTCTTGATGTAGTGGTATGTCATCCAAGAAATCGGGTAACGTATTTTGCAGACAATTTAAATGATCTACCGCATTTAATTTTTCGGAAAGTACATGTGGCCCAAATAAATGATCGCCCAATATTCGTCTTGAATGTTCTTTCCAAGCGACATTTCTGTCATAAGAATTGCTACAATTTGACGTCATATTGACATTTGTGTGCTGCTTGGATTTGCGTAAAGGTTTAAAAACTGAATTACCGTGACTTTAAAATGCATTTAACATTCATAGCAGTTTAAAGCGTTTCATGAATTAAATATTGCAGTAACAGTATAAATATTTTATTTAGAAAATAAAAAACAGGTATCTATGGTTACTATGGTTTTGGCCGAGGAATAAGGCTATATGATATATATATAATATTTTGTTAAATGTCATTTTTTATACTGTGGTAGGTTCAGCTCTGGTGGCATTCAAGCTGTAGTTTGTCCGAACTGACTAGAGAAGGGCTGTCTCACCACTGCGACCACCGTTCCTTTTGCCTTTTTCCGCATAAGATGTTACAAGTTTATAATGTATTGAGCGGTCGTTTAGTGATAGAAATGCTAATTTCAAATATTTCCTTTAAGGATTTTCAATTTTTTCAGATATAACCTACCAGGCCATGAGGACGATTTATTATTGTTTATGTTGAGATCAATATTCTAGTGGCAATAGGAAACTGATTTCGAAGTCGGATTGCACTGTCTATATGTCTTTTAAGCTTTTTAGAATTTTATTTGGAATTGTTTAAGAAACGAAAACATTATGAAACTCTCAATATCAGAGGTGATATACAAGTAACCTATTTTGATTATTTCACTACATTTAAGATAGGTCTTTGTTTATTAATAATAACAAAACCATGTACTTCTGTAGATCGTAGTATTTTATTATAAAAAATATAAACAGTAACATTGCAATAAATAAATAATTAATAACATTATTAAAGTCTTCTTATTTATCATCTACATTTCTAAATCTATTTGCAGTTGGTTCACAAAAGGAATTAACCTGAAAAGTCTTTGATACCTATAAATAATATACATAGAAAGTCACTTTATAACAGTTTGTTGTATTAAACAAGTTCATTACACATAAACACAAGCACGCATCACGTAAGTATCTACGTCTTTCGGAATTTTCACTACTAATTTTAGTGTTTACTTAAGGAGTTCCCTAACCTTTCACCATTTCTCGAACGGACCCTTTTAAAGCATACATAAAAGAACGCAAATTAATCTAAAAATTATCAAAACTTCGATGAGCAAATTCGCTTCTAATCTAGTTAATTTAAAGTCATTCCTCTCGTTCTTTAACCTCCATCACTTTACCGTCTTCATCTTCAGGAAAATTGTATAGCGGTTTGAATCCACCGATTAACTGCGGTTTAAAATTTTCTATATCGAATTCACCGGATGTAGTTACAGTTGCCGTGGTCGTATCCGCGTCTTCGCCAGTTTTATTTTTATCTTTGACAGCAGACCAGCCGTTTGTGATGTTATCGATATTGATACTCGGCTGGAAAGGTGCTTGGAAATCTAATTGAGGTACGTGAGTAGTTTCTAAATCTATCTCCGGATTCTTATCGATCTTATCATGTCGTTTCTGCGCTTCGATTTCAAGTTTTGGTCGAGTATGCATAACAGCGCTCACGGTGAATTCTGAATTATAATCCGGACGAATTTCTGGTATCACAGGACTGGCGTAATTTGGCATCGAAAATCTTTCATGGTGATGCGGTTCAGTCGGCGTGTAGGCAACAGCTATCGGTTTATCGGTATACGTCTTTAGTTTCACTGAGATTTGATCTTGAGTGTTAATTTTTGATCCTGATATAATTTTAGGCTCACCATCACCTAAGGTGTTCCAATTGTTCGATTCAAATTTGGAAATAGCGTCAATATTATTTTCAATTTCTTGCGTAGTCAGTAATGATGGATCTGGCCTCTCGAGGGCGTAGGGGAAATTGGATTTAATCGCAGGATTTGGTCTAGGATGCGGTTTCAATATCGGCGAATCGTGTCTATCATGGAAATTAAAATCAAACTGACTTTTCGAGTCGTTAAAATCATAATTAGATTCCTGGATTTTCGAAGGTGGTAAAGGCAATTCCGCTCTCGTTCCGATTACCACCGCCTCCTTCTTACTTGTATCAATCGCGTCTAATTTTAATGGAGCTGTATTCACCGGATATACTACGTATAGGGGTTTATCAATAGCATCCTTGCTTTTGGGAGCTGTTTGAAACGTTGAAGAGACTTCAATTTTAGTTTTATCCTTCCTATCGTGCTTCGCCTGGATCATCTGGAGAGTCTCCACTTCTAAATCAACATCTCCCTTTTTCCTATGCGACATCATCATTTTCGGTGGAGTTTGGTAAAATAAGAATTGATCCGGCGTTGTCTTATACCCATCCGCCTCATTAATAATCCTGTCCTCGGCGATGTTTTGTTTGTATTTTATCTCGTGCTCCATTTGGGGAACTTTCCGCAATAAATGCAGATTCTTCGGCGGTGGTGGGGGGTGTAATTTTTCGAAGAATCCGATAGGCCTATTCGAAGGTCTTTCCAGCAGCGGTTGGCGATGAAAATTCTTG
>SMLS01076644.1:0-28004 GCA_004785975.1 Popillia japonica
GCGTAACGTCTAACTGAATAAGTTTATGCTACCGTATATATGTATTTCTTGTTTGTTACCACATTGGTATATTTGAAGGAACTCAATTAGATTAGATCTAAAAAATATTAGAATTTTGAAATCTTATTTATTTATTTCGTACAAATAAGTTTAAATAGATCATTTTCGTGGAGTGGGACACTGTTTCTTTATGTAGGTGTACATATTTTATCAAGAAAGTTCGTTCCTAAATCTTGAACGCTTTTTAACGTACTCTCCTTGAGACGTCCAATATAGTTTAAACAACGCGCGATATAATCTTGCCAAAGAGAAAACTCAGCAAAACCGAATATGGAAGTCGGCGAATCCGATTAAATTCCTTAATCAAGCTTATCAGCTTTGTTCTGTCGCTGCAACACGGTATCAGATCGCAGACCGTGGTAAAAATTAAATGCACGTTTAGCTAAACAAAGTGACTGTTGCATGGTTGTATTTGCATTGCTTCGTATTCACAGCTATGAATACATTAGAACCCTTATGGAAGTCTCTAAAGAAATTATTATCGAATCTAAATGCCACGCAGTAACAATAATAAACTTCTACTTTTATTACAATTTAAAAATTCACAATAAGTAAGATGTAAGTTGTTTATTTAAATTTAAAGACAGCCATAACTGATTACTCTATCTTTATTAGGGCGTTTTATCTATTTACGTATTTTCAGTGGCATTAATGCACTAATCACAGTATGACATACTTAAATCTACAAGCGAAATAGAAATTAATATGAAGATCTTTTTGCTTAGTGTTGATGCAGACGCTTGTTTGGCATACTTACTGGGATTGCTAATTTCCTAACGCAGTTTTTATATCAAATGTAAGTTAATTTAATCGCTGCTGGGAGAGTCATCATAAGAACAAATTTATGCTGATATATACTACATATATAAGACATTTATTGGATATCTTTGAAATCAAGGAAATTACGCTGAAGCATATAATTAGCTTCTACGACATTTTTTTAGTTTATTATTACTTAATTAAATAAATCTTTGCAATATCCTGTGTGAGATTGTACATTCTTTTAGTTGTGGACCATCTGTGATCAAATATGTTAGAAATTAGAATTAATACAGCTATGTACATCATTTGATATATTGAGATTTGAATCAGACATATTTTACATAATTTATATAGCTCCATCTAATTTTGTAGTTTTCACATAATTTATATTTTAAAACTACACATTCATCCATTCATCATAGCTATCAATTGCTACTAGAACACAGAGCTATCTCATGACCTAATGTACAACTTTAGAAAATTGAATAATTAGCAGGGAAAATATCTACGATAAATGAAAAATAGCACAGAACATACTACCAACAGGTTTATCAGCAACTGAAAGTTTTTCAAATCGTAAACAAACAACTTATATTTGACCTTAATCATATGAAATAGAGTTACCAATACGCCGATAGACGAATGTCATAGTTCCTAAAGAAGAACGATAAATTAACCAATTTGGTGGAGGCGCCAGTATCCTATGAATAATTTTATATAAACATTAATACCTATAACTAGATATTATAACACACTTTTACTGTTACGTTTTCTGAGAATGATTTTTAATACTTATATAGAATAATATAGAACCCTATTTAGTTCATTATTTCGTTTCTAGTTTCATATAGAATATTTACATAGTTCCCTAATGAATTTGTGATATCCGTAGGTTCTATACTTATGGAATTACTCTTATTATCATTATTATAACTAAAAATGGTTAGCGTAGTTTATCTAATTTTTTTGTTTTTGCAAATACATCTATAGAAACACCAGAAAAGGTGCTTATATATGTTCCTAAACAGCCTAAGAAAAGGAAACTGCGCCTAAGAAGTATCTGCAATATAATCCCTTTATTGTTCTGCAGATCACTGCGATGTTCTTATACAATTACTTTACACTTTAATTCAAAATAAATAATTTTATTTTAGTTGCAAAATGATATGGAAAACTGGGTGAAACTTAACCTTTTAAGCCGTCAAACAGAAAAAAAAAGAAGAACAATTTTCTGAACTTCATCAAACAACTGAACAAACTTTATACCGTTTAGAATTAACCTTGTCTTCAGGACATACAACAGTGGTCATATGTATTTGCCACTCTCTGAACGTTACGCACGTATCCGTGTTTTTTTTGTTTATTTTAAATGTTGTTCCCGTGTTTTTTTCTATATGCAATACAATATTACGTAATAATACAGGACACTTAGGCTGTGTCAAGTCAACAACCTGACTACTAAAGTATTATAAAAGTTCCTACTAAACTACTCACTGAACGTAGTTTATAATATATGATGATTGAGGAGCGGCTAATATCAAACATAACCTATAATCGCTACAACCATAATATGTATAATTGTAATTTGGATTTGTTTTGTGCTTTTTCTATTCATTAATGCAAAATATCAGTTAACAAAGAATTTTTGACAGTAGTTGAAGCGGTAGTTTCGTCTGATGATGACAGTAGTATTTATGAATTTGACGTTTTTGTTCGATTCGTTGACTGAACACGTTCTGACTCTTCGGGCACATTTAAAATGTGACCACTATTACCAATAAGCTGATGGGTCACAGCACTGGTCAAACTTCATACTGAACTGTTCACGGTGGTTAAACCGCTCACTTGACACAGCCTTAAACTCGCGAATTAACGCAAGCAGATCGAGGATAAATTTCGGTAAAAAGTCATGAAATTTCAGTATCCGCTATTGATGGATGTTTGGAGTCGTAAAAGTCCACGGAGGATCCACCAAATAGTAGTGTCAGTTATACATAAGTAGATGTAACCAAAAAATATCTGACAAAAATTTTATTTTATTTCTTATGTACCTTTTGTAATTAGAGCCGTTAAGGGTGACGAATACATATTACCTCAGCTGTATCTTACATTTTACAATGCACTTTGAGTTCTCTCTTTTCAATTGCACATAACTTATTGCTGCATCACCATACTGCTCCCGTGAAGCGCTATAAAATAACATTAATGTATTAATGTTTATTATTAAAGTACAATTGATTGTTATGCTTGTACTTTAATCGTCTAGGATAGTTTAGGATTACTTTGGAACTATTTTGCAATCATGAAAACATCAACACCTGGTGTGTTATCTGACTGAGTTTTAATGAATCTGTTGTAAAAAAACCCTAATGAAAGTAGTGAATTACGATATTATCTTTATCTTGTCTTCCTGATAGTTTTTCCACTTTTTTAGGTCATCTTTGTTCGAATTGGAGTGTTATAATTGACATAAAAAAGAGGAAAAACTATCAAGAAAATAAGATAAGTTAAAAAAGGTCATAAAAATACATATACGATATTATTTTTATAAATATACAGATAACGCGAACAATAGTACAGACTGAGCAACCGGATGTGACCAGCACGTGATCTCAAAATTTTAAAATGGCAACATTGTTAAGTTGGTAGTACAAAATATGCTACATTACCGATTTTATAACTTAACTTTAAAACAAGAGATGTATCACTCCTTAGTCTTTAAATAAACTCTGCAATAAATTTAATATTTACGAAAACGTTTTCAAGCACGTAAATGTCAGATAAAAAAACATAAACAATACACAGTAGTAAGTAGTCCGCGGTAAGAAATATGCACGAAGTTTGCGCTCGCTAGTAAATTAAGTATTTAGTGTGTAAAAAGTATAATAGTATATTGAGTTTTATGTCAAATTATTCACCAAGTTGCGGTGATTAGTGAGATGTAACTATTGTGAAAGAAAACGTTTGAAAACTGGAGTAAAAAACTAAAGGAACTACATATAGAAATAATAAAATATTAGGTGTTTAAAGGAATGTGATGACAAAGTAAAATACAAAGTGCGTGACAATAAAAATAATCATAAATAAACGTACGTGTATGTGTATACAAATATAAAGTATAGACAATGCCAAACATATGTTTTGCCTGCAAGGCAGATTTTAAAAGAAATGAAAAACAAGTTTATTGTGTTCTTTGTGAAAATAAGCACCATCCAAGATGTGTTGGAATAAGTGGGGATACGGCAAAGAAAATAATTGATGGATGTTGTATTAAGTTTGTATGTAACCATTGTCAGGATCAAAGTATTCATACGCAGCTTAGGAATCTGCAGGAAAACTTGAGTAACTGCTTGGAAAAAATAAATAATCAAAATTCAAATGTAAGTTTATTAAATGAATCGATGCAATCGAATACCAATAATAATAGAGATCTTGGGTCAACGTATAGCTCGATAGTAAAGAAGAAAAACGAAGTAATTGTTGTTAAACCCGTAAATGACAAACACAATTGCCACAGCAGACACAACAAGACATGAAAGAAAGAATTAATCTGAAAAACAAATAATTTGTTAAAATTATAAAAGGTTTTCGTAAAATGTAGCCCGTTTTAAAAACCTTCTATAATTTTAGCGAGTTATTTGTTTTGTAAAAAACAATAATGCACCGCGAATATCCTTTCGATTTTAAAAAGTTTGGCAATTTGAAGAAAGATTTAAAATGAAAATTTCTCTCCTCTGTTATCCACTTATATGTTCAAATTTTAAGCCCTGAAGAAGCATACAGTGCATGTGAAATATTGGCAATAAAAATAAAGAACCACAACTAGTGACGTTTCATTGCTGTTACCCACGAAAAAACTTCAACTTATTTTGTAATATATACAAGGTGTATATAAATTGTCGCAAAAGCTACCCGTAGCGACACAGTTTGTTCAAATTTGACACAGAATTCTTATGGTAAAATGTCGTATCATGCTTTATGCGTCCTCGGGGACCACATGAAACTAACATCTATTTGGCAACACTGTAGTTTCATACTACGGTAATAATAGATAGAATACTTGTCAAAATTGACAAACGGGAATTACAAACGACAAATTGGATTACACAATTGATACATAGGGCAAAGCAATAAAAAAACACTTTATTAAAACAAAGTTAGTAGTTTTGATTTTTCGTATGCATTTCTTGTAACAAATTAGCATCACTATTACCTACGTATCTGCTCATATTGATGTCCGTCCGTTTGTAAACACAGTTGCAATCTACGAGGTATTGTTCGTATTACTCGTTCTAGCCTTTTGACACTAATGATTTTGATTGAAACCAAATAAGAAAACATACACATTGTCTTACAACGCTACCAATTGTGTTTTTCAAGAGAGGATGCTAACGAAGAAATATTGAAAATAGACTCTACCATAACAAAACAAAATTTTTTGATAAATTAAGAATAAAAAGTTTTCTAAATTCAAAATTGCAGCTGTCTGTACCGACAAATATCGAACGCACGCGCTTATTAAGAGACTAAAAAACCGAACTTCGTGAACCTCGTGAAGACGTATGAAGCATGGTACAATATTTTACCATTGAGATTTTCGATTTAGAAACGAACGAAGAATGTCGCTGCGTATAGCTTTTGCGACAATTTTTACACACGCTATATAACATGTATAAGTATGTAATTATGAATGTATATACTTATATGTATTGCTTATTAAATTAAATTGGAAAAAAAATATATATACGTGTAATTTCAAACCTCCACCTTTAGAGGTAGTATTTTATACAACGGATTCTATTGGTAACATAATTCTTCCTTTGCAACATCTGCAGAGTAATTTCACACTAATTATTAAGTGTAGAAAATATATTCGCTTTATAATACACATTGTTTTGTAGTAGCCAACACGTGGCCTGTGTGAAATCATATTCTGGTGCTGGTTGCAATGAACATGTTAACTTAAAGAATGGGGTGAATGATTCGAGAGGGTTTTTCGAAATATATGTCCGCTAAAGGAAAGTTTTTCTAAAAGAAAAGTGCGTATGGATAAACTGTTACTAGTCGTGTAACCGATATTGCACAACATGTTCAAGATAATTTGGAAAGTCACTGAGAGCACAGATATAAAATCCACTGCCCATGTGGCTATTTCCATCAGGAATGTTGAAGTCCATTTCAAAAAGACAGAAAATTAAAAATTAAATGGCTTTTCGCTAAAACTTAACTCATCAGGTTTAGTAGCCGATGGCGAAGAAAAAGAAGGAGTTTGCAACTTCGCACTTCCGGGCAATATTTCTAGCCAGTTAGCCGGTTTAATGGCGTTAATACGCTTGTACAAAAAAAGATCAATTATTTAATAATATCTCAGATCCCATCTCAGCGTTTTAAATGAAACTCTTCATACCAACGGCGGTAAATAAATACGTTTCTTCCATGTCTGACTTGAAGTTCGAGTTTGAAAACCGTTATATAGAAAAATTAGATGCGTTCGTCAGATTACATCGCTGCCTGTGAATAGGCCGTAAACGAACTGTGATGGAATATTTTCAGCATTGCTTCGCGGCATTTTCGAGAATTATCTTCTTAAGTCGTGAATATTATGCCGTATCTAAGGAGAACAAAGCCTCATACTGTTTAGATGAGTATGCATCAATCTTATAACATATTATATAACAATAAACCATATGTCATTGGTATGTGGTTGAATATTTTCAGCATTGTTTTGCATCATTTTTCAGGACTATCTTCTTTAGTCGTGAAGATTATGCTATACCTAACGAGAACAAAGCCTCATGCACATGTTGTTTCTCAAAAAATACATAAAGTAAACGTTTTATGCACTGGTGATGAGTCTAGTCATTATATCAATTAACAAACTAAATAGTCTTGGCCAATTATCAAAAGTTCTTGTTTAAAATTCGTTATTTATTTGTATTTTGTAAGAAGAATACAGAATAGAAAAGATATATCAGTAGCTGTTCTCTTTCAAAGGTTACTGCAGTGTTATTCTATAATTCTATGAAGACAAAATAAACACGAGGAAATTGAAGAAGTGATTACGAGGCGCACAAGATTACAGTAAATATTGCTGACGAATGACAAGCAAACTCTGAGCGGTAGATAGAAATGGAAATTTAGTAAGTCCCACAGATTAAGTGAATTCATTTGAAATTTGGATCCATAAAATCCACATAAAGAGCTTTTGGCTAGGCGACTAAAGAACTGGAATTATCTAACTACTACAACTAGAATATTCATTCCAATAAGTTTTTATAATGGTATTCCGACTTTAGTTGCACTTACATAACACAAATAAGTGGTTCCTGGTCATGAACTATAGAGAATATTACAGGTAATTCCGTCAACTCCAAACAGCACAATTTTAATTAATTCGGGACATGTGGTTTGGTGACGCATGGGTCATCATTCTCAACGGATTACCGATAGTAATACAATCCCACGGTCGTCGCCATCATATAAATAGAAAATATTGTTTATAGGGTGTTTCTTGCACCATATGCGCTTCTTCTACAGCTTCCTTCAGTCTATGTTCCAATACTGTATAAACATATTAATACCAAATCTGTCTTAAAATATGAGGATTTTCTCGATGATGTACAAACAATATCTGAATTGAAGCGAGTAACTTCGCATATTATTATTTTTTAATATTCTTTGTACAGCTGCCCATGATATACCTAAATCCGCTACACCACTTTTATGGGAATATGTGTGTGGGTTGATGCAAAAATATGTGAGTTGTACTTTTATCTGATTAGCTTCGTTGTTGTTATTTGTAACTCTTTACACAGTCTGCTTCTTTCGTTTTAACGTATTATAGATCATAAAGTTCTCTTGTAAATTTGTCAAGTTTTTCAGTATTGTTTTTCAGTATTATTTTAGAATATGTAATTTTCGTAAATAGCCAATAAATCCGGTTCTCTTCGTTAAAGTACATTTTCCAAGTCGGACATGTAAGATATGTATATTGCGGATCTTCGACATCAACAGCGAAACTTCTTATGCTAGTAAAGTAATAGATTGTTTTAACATATGATTTTTATTGCTATTATTATAGCTGGTGAGAGTAAGGTAATATGTTGAACAGGATCACGTTTCATCATAAAATTGTGCTATAGTTAGTAGGCAGCTCTGAATCATTCAAATACTCAAATTTTCACATTTTGTCAATTCTCAACTACATGATTAAATATGCAATAATTACTCAGCGAAGACAACAAACATACACACAAAATAATTGCTGCAACATTAATTGGTGTTTGGAACGGGTATTTAAAGTTAACGCGATACATAATCGAAAACCCTATAGTTAAAATACAACCCATGACATGTCGGTATGTGTAGTAGAATTCCTTAAATGTACAAACATAATTCAGATGCACGCAGTTAACACGTAATTACACGTTAAATCTTTGGCAAGTGAATAATCAAATCTAATTGATGCGAAGAAGACCGCTGTTAGATGAGTTATTTACACAGAACGTATGATTAAGTTGGTGAAAGAAAAAAGTAATAAATGACTATATTTGCCATCGCCATGTATGTGCACTTAACGTTTTAATGCTGGAACGTTTAATCTTGTCCGTCTGGCATAG
Source organism: Popillia japonica (assembly GCA_004785975.1). Classification (NCBI taxonomy): domain Eukaryota; kingdom Metazoa; phylum Arthropoda; class Insecta; order Coleoptera; family Scarabaeidae; genus Popillia; species Popillia japonica. The sequence goes on from SMLS01076644.1 coordinate 8,442, forward strand.
CGATCAGCCTTGATTTATTTGCCATCATCTAAGAAAGCGATAGTAATTTACTATTGTTATCTAGTGATTGATTGCTTCTTGCCGAGCTCTACAACAGACTGAATACAGGTGGAAAATGGAAATTATAATTAAGTACGCGTCTGAAGTCTGCAACGGATATTTATATCGTGTTATAATGTAAAGAATTTGCACATTATATACATATACTAGCTTAATAAAGAAAAGTGCGTTTGAGGATATTACCAGTTTATATCTCTAACTAAACTTGAACTATTTTATTATAAATTTCAAATTTCTCGAGCAGGCTTAAGCAATAAAGAAAGTCAGGAAAAAGGAGAAAAGGACTTGCCAATACCAGCTCCACCTTAGAAAAGCCCAGGAGTCCCATTCTTTTTTTGGCTGTTTCAGTTATTTACTCCATGTCAAGTTTTATCGTTCTTAAATTTTTAGGATTCTTATTGTGTTCTCTATGTAGGTAGCCATTTTGCGCCCTTATATTTCATACGCTTCTTATTGCCTCATTGATTTGCCTGGATCTCACATTTTCTAAAATTTTTCCTACATCATTCTTAATTAGTTTATGATGGTCTTACCCATAGTAGGGACACATTCATTGTGGGAAATCAAATTTAATATTGTATCAAACAGAAAAGCCGAATCCTAAACAACTTCTAGAGAAAAACGTATATGTCCCCATGTGCCATATGTCACATTGATGGAGAACCAGTGGAGAATTTGCAAACTGTTTCTATTCTAAGAAGTATTGAACACTGATAAATTAGTCCTCCTTAAGAAGCCTGAAGCCTAATGCAATCCATCCTCAGAGTTGAATCAATATGAATAAAGATATGCAAAATTGTGTAACATATATTTACTTTGACAATGTACTTATTAATGGATGCGCAACAAAGTTACCACATTTCAACACCGCACAAATCGTTGCAGGTGTACAGCAGCAACCTCTTCTGGGCCTTCGGTTATTTTCAATTATGATGATCCCGAACATTGTATTATGCAAAGCGATGATTTATATCTGCTATTAACTGCATGGACGACACAAACATTTTGGTAACCGCAAACAAGTATTAAGATTTAAATTGAACTGAATAAAATTAAAATTAGTAGTCCCAGAACGTCAATTTTAACGATCATATCATTCTCTCTGTTGTCTAAACCCATACTTAAGTTCATATTCATATTAGCATTGGGTATTGATATCCCCGATCACACTGAATGTACTTTCCGAGATTTTTTACACATCAATTACAATAGTTTCTTTTGCGATCTTCAGTCTATGGCATGAAATATACTTTTTGATCGTGATAATATCGACGATATCTTAATTTTTTGAATGAATTGTTATTAATTTCCATGCATGAACACAGGTGTTCAAAATACGCTATTTTTCTGATAAGGCCACAAGAAAAAGACTCAAGGTTCTCTCAAGTATTCCAAAAATTCTGCAATACAATGACAAGGTTCCCATCTTGTTCGAAATATGTATTTTGCGTTTCATTATTATCCAATGGACTGATAAATAGTTCCAAAATTTCTGTGCAGTACCTTTGAGTAGTTAAAGTTTCCTGAGAAATATTGGTCCGATGATTTGCCTTTGACTTTTCGCTGCCCAAACAACTATTTTCTCTGGATGTAGGGATTCCTCAGTAATTGCACTACTCCAAATTTAACGTCTTGTATTTTGTGAATTTAAGTATCCAGTTTTACAATACTATGCCGCATCAGTGAAGATGACTCCTTGTTATGGCTATCCATTATTATAGTTGACTTACCAAATTGGGGAATCAATTTGTAACAAACTTGTACTGCAGAGACACTGGATGGATGAGGTTATAAATCTTTTTCGATAATTTGTGAGTTGTACTAACAGAAAGATTAATTTGTTGACTCAAGTGTCAAACAGATGGTTGTGGTTCATTTCGCAGTATTTGTACGTTTCTTAATTGCTCCGCTGCCTGATTTATTTCAAAAACTATCAGTTTCAGAAAACATTTTGGAATTCTGTCCAATGTTTTCTTAAATTACATATAATAATAAATTTAAATCTGAGAAACAATTTGAATTCAAATCAGAATCAAGGTAAGAATTTAATTGCTAATTGTTATTGACAATTGATACTAATCAAAATGTCAACACAAACTAGATGAACTTATCAAATGAACACATTATACAGGGTGTTAGGTAAATATGCGGCAGAAATGCAATGGGTTATTCCTTGACCTATTCTAAAAATATTTTGTCCTATGACCAATTTTTGAAGAACCTTTTTGTTTCGACGATACATAGTGGATATGGAATGTTGAATGTTGTGTTGAATGTAATAAACAAAAGTATGGTGTACGTCAATGAGTTTATTAAGTATAAAAAATTGTTAACAATGCGTTGTGATTTTTCGATCTCGGTATCTTGAAACAGCTGTCTATCTACATAATGCACAATATGTCAATGGATATTGCGAACATTAGTTCGCATCCTTCTAGTCCTGTCACAGATTATTTTTACCGATGAAGCTAATTTCTCAAGAAATGCAATATGGAATTCACAACCATATGTAATTAGATGTGAATCCGCATCAGGTATGTAAAAATCGTTTTCAACAATATCATCGTTCTCATTGAATGTTTTGGTTGGAATTGTGGGTGCCTATCTAATTGGAACGGTATTTCTACCACAAAGACTTACTGGTGAGGTGTATCACAACTTTTTGGAAGTAACGCTGCTTGAGCGTCTAGAAGATGTGCCATTTTTTAACAACATACACTGCATTGGTGGAGGTGAGCCACATGTATGGGCTGCTCGATTCCCAGATCTAACCTACCTGGATTTTTCTTCTGGGAAAGTTTACGCTACTGCAGAGAGAGAATTTTAACGATTTGCGAAATCAAATAATTGCTGGATGTGACTCAATTAGTAACGACCATGTTGTGTTTAAAAGAGTTCGGCAGTGAATGACGAGAACATTGCTGGTATCCAAGCTAGAGGAAATCATTTCAACCATTTATTGTAAACTGAGCAACAGTAGATGTACTTTTTGATAATAAAATGTTGTTACTGTCGCGAGTTTTGTTCGCTCTGTATCTTCAAAATAAAGGGTTTCTTTCAAAAATCATCATAGGACAAAATTAACAAATATTCTTAGAATATGCCAAGGAGTAACCCCTTGAATTTTTGCCACATGTTACCTTTACACCCTGTACCTACATGTTTCCACTGTTTCTGCTACTACATACTGTGCGTACTAAGACTGGAAACGAATAAATAATTAACAGTTACAGTATCCACAAGAAAAATCCTTAAAAAAACAAGAAAACTTAACATAGTAAGAGCAGGTTTGTTGGAACAATTTTTAATTAAGTCACAATTCGATCTAGCGGAGTGTCAGTGTTCAGATATTTGATTTGCAACATATCCTAGAAACTGAGTAAAATATGAAATTTTCAGCTTTACTGTTATCATATTTTTTGAGTTCACTGTTTTAATGGAAGAATTGTTTTCTCCTATACACGGATTTTTGTCAAATATATGTATTTTTCTATCGGAATTATACAATTCATTCCAATAAATTGATTTTTAATCTAATAGTATTTGATTTGACCTAAAAGTGGAAAAAAAAAACTGGAAAATAGCTTATTAAGACCAATAAATATATTGTTGTTGTTGTGACAGCTGCAACTATAATATATTTGCTTCACCCCCAATGCCAATAGGAATAATCCTAAACAAGTCTGTATTTATAACATGCAAATTATCCATTCTTTTCACATAGTTTTTAGTTCTACCAATTATTTCGAAGTCTGCAGGGCCTAAACAGATTACACCATTTATAAAACCCCATGTCCTTCTATCATCCATACAGGATGTATTTTCCATCCCATTTCAATTAATCAAAAGCAGCACAGCTAAGTATTTTCCTTGTGTAGATATGTAGATTTATATAAAAAACTAGAGCTTAAAATAAGCAATGATTGAAATTCTAATGTAGAGTAATTGCTGTATGTATTAGAAAAACAGTTGCCAATAACAAATCACAGCTTAAGTCTGTGTCAGTATAGTATTACTAAAGATTTATATCCGTTATATAATCTACATCATAAATAGGTGAATAAATATTCTTACGCATGCATATTCATCTGGTAAACCTGACGAATACACACTAAAGCCTAATAAAACTGACATATCTGCACACTTCCTGATAATGTCGTTTATCAGACGATCGTGTAATTTGAATAAATTTTTCGCATTTTTTCACAAGGATATTAATATGTAAATCACTTCGTTTTTAAGTTTCCTTTATCGCTGCAAAACTGTTAGTTTATCTGAATAGTATAATCTTCTTGATTACGATTAAAAACGCAATTCGAACTTTAAGTTAATGCAACAGTTATATTAGGTATATAAAATGTAACCAAATTGCATGAACGTTAGCATACCAAAAAATATTTCAAACAATAAATTGTTGTTTTCTGATGCAAACACCACAGTTCAAATCAACTCATTTAGTAGAAAACGGACTTGGCTTACACAAGGACGTTCGCAAAAGGTAAGTATTCTACCTGTATATCTTTGCTTCGTAGGTTGTTAGATCAGCCTACTATTTAAATATGTGTAGGATGAAAAAGTATTATAACACAATATTTATAAAGATTGTCTGAGGTAACGAAAAATTTCCGCCGATATAACAGCTTCATATAAAATTCTATACCTACTATTATAGTAATTGTACAAACATTTTTAATAATGTTTATTTAGAAATATTAACTGGAGATTTATGAATTTATGTTAATTTTATGAGGTAACATATCATAACAAATAAAATAAATGTCAGTGTCGAACTAAAACATGAAATTGTATTTGTAATTGCCAATGGAAAGTAATATAAACACCAAACTATTCTTACATCGTACGACACACTGACTTACAGCCTAATGTAATGTTATAAGTTATCACGATGACGGAAAAATATACGCAGGAAATAATAAGAACATTTAACTTAATAAAATATGCATTAATAAAAATATATCCAAATATATGGGGATGCACAAATATTACCCACTAACTTAGTTATAAATGTGAAGAAGACGTGAAATATAAGACAGAAAAGGTAAAGCTTTAATATGCAAAACGGAGATGAAGAACAAGTAGAAAGTAATTACAGATTGGAAGTAATGTCGCAGTAGTGTTCTCAACACATTAGATAAGGTAAATGATTGAGAACGTAAAAGAAGGATTTATGAAGCAGTTCAAGTTTAGAACAAATCTATGCAAGAACAAGTAAAAAATTAGAAAATTAATAGAAGAAAACACTAAGCGTTACCAATCGAATATTAATGGTTCAAATAAGAATAAAATTTGAAGAAATATAACTCAAAATATAACTATGCTAAAACAAAGAAAAAATAAAGCTTTATAAAACAGGTATTGTAGGTGGAAACAATGGTATAGTCCTCCTACTCCTTTTAGTTGCCAATTAGGATGCTCTCGAGATGGCCCTGCAGAAAATAATCCATAACTGTGTTCCTATAAAGTCCATTTAAAAATGCTATGCTTTTAATCCAGTATTTGGAGGAACTAATCTTTTATTAGAAATATAGTTGGTCAGAATTCTGCCAGCGTCTTATAGCAATAAATGTTTCATTTGTGTTATATCTTGTGTAAACAGTAATATTCAGTGAATTAAATTAAGAAATTCGTTTAATATATAGCATAAAAATATTTCAATTTTAGTTGAGATTTCTGAGTTTGAGTTGCAAACTGTTCTTCTCCAAGTCTTTCAAAGTGTTTTTAAAAACGCTACATAATTTGGTTTTATAATAACTCGGTGGAACTATTGTCTTTATTTATTTTATTAAAAGCTGACTCCAAGCTAGAGCAAGAGAAATTCTTCTTATTTGTAAATCAATTATTTCACGAAAGTAACAATAGTTATTTTCATATTCATAATTTTAGAAGTGTTGTTCCAGAAACTCTAACATAAGTACAGAAATTATTTTGTTGCTAATTTATTTCTCGTTGGCCATTTGAAATGAATTTTGTAAAATACATACGCAGGAACAAGTTTATTGAATGATATACATATATTAGAAGATACATATTCACCCCTTATTGCAAACATTAAAGCAATAGAACAACTGCCCTTGAAATGTTGAAAACATATAACAATTCCACTGCTGCACAAAAGCTGCACCAAATTATGTAGTAACTAATCCTCATTTTGTACAAACAAAGAAAAAGCGTAACTCACATCTTTACAAGTTTATAGCCATCAATTCCACGAAATGGATGGATCTTCTGTAGACACTTCACTATACAGTTATTTATTACGGACAGACGCATGAACTAGGAGCGGTGATATGCAACTGAGCGGAGGGAGTAGTAGAAGGAAGTGATCGTTATCAATAAATTTTTCTTATCCCTCCTTATTATCACTTGAAGAAAAAAGGATAACGGCTTTCAGTTATGCGTTTGAGCAGAGTTATACATACGTATATATGTATATATTGTGAAATAAAATCTAACCGACTTTTTAAAACTATAGGGTGTCATATATACATAAAATTATTCCTAACTTTTAGAAATGATTTAAATAAATAAATTTAAAAATAAACTAATCCTGAAATTTCCGGGTAAACCATAAATCCTTAATATCTTAATAATTTAATCCAATATGTACGCCTAGGGTTCACAATTGGTGACAAGGGATCTTTTGGGCCGCACATTATGAAAGTGAAGGTTAAGGCGGAAAAGAGAGTGTCCAGTTTAGCTCTTAAATTATGCCCAACATAAAAGGGCCTAGCAGTAATATAACGGCGTTACTAAGTGGAGCTATTCATAACATGGTCCTATATCTACCTTCAGTATGACAGCAGCCGGTCCTGAAAGAAAAGTACAGAAATGTGCTGGAAATGACACAAAGGAACGTCTTTCTAAGAGTAGCAACAGCTTGTAGAACTATCTCGCCAGTGGCCCTGCAAGTAATCACAGGAATTACGCTACTTGACGGGACAGACTTTCCAATCATTTGCACATAGAGCAAAATCAGAGAATTACTAGTACGTTAGCCACGCAAAAATCCCTAAATTAATAGGAAAGTAGGTGGCTAAATGAGACCGAAAAGGCCCAGTGAACGAAGATGTTAAAGATACAGGATGTTAAGAAATGGACGGTCTGCAAACACCGTAAATTTGATTACTATTTAACTCAAGTGCTTACAGCACATGGCTCCTTTCGTTCATACGCTCAAAGATTCAATGTGGAATCTTTTGGAATATTCCACAATGATAATTACGACAACTTTATTTATTACAATGAGTTGACTCTACAAACCCACTCTATTCAAATCTGGAAGATGGAACGAACACAGGATAATTGTACAGATGAGTGTAGACAAAATGACAATATGATACACCATCAAATAATTAAGACCATCATGCGGAACAAAAACAGAGAAGAACTGTCGAGGGAGAGAAGAGCAGTAGCAGTTTGAAGTTGACCAAGGAACTAGACTACTGAAACCGGTGTATCTGATGTAATATTTGATAATGGTCTCAGATATCAGAGAGTAATTGAGGAATTTTATTGGGTAAGTGGTGTGACAGATTGCGCACTGGAGTCAGGCTAAGCGCTTGGTACACGCAAATGCATTTCCCCTGACAAAAAAGTCTAATGTGTATAGGTACACCAATAAGGTGTAAAACAATATGCTATATAAACAACTGTCCAATTGTGTAAGCAGTAAAGATGGTCCTACTGCATAATTAACCGGCTGTGTAGCGCAGTGCCTAGCGCGCTCGGTTCACAGTCTGGGGGTACCGGGTTCGAATCCGGTGCGTTCTTTCTGAATTTGGTTTTCTGTAGTTTCCCAAATTCCACGGCAAATACGGAAAGATAACATCTTAAGTCGGTCTACAGCCGCAGGCGTAATAATAACTCATGGCCAGCCGATGCCCCCTGTAATTGGCGCAAGCTGTTGGGGGATGCTAAGGCATGAATTATTATTGTTATTATTATTATTATAATAGTCAACAAACTCAATGTATACCTTGTCGGTCCAATGGTATAATGCTAGAAAACCTTGTTTTGTCGTAAATTTTGTCCAAGTACCATTTTAGCAAATGAACTCTGTTGGGATAATCAGCAGGAATTAACGTTTGCACTTTTTGAATGTGAACAGGATATTTCTGGTATTCATCCAACTCCCTCCATAAAGATATGTGAACTGTATGCTCTGTCAACACGATGGGCTCTTGAACCGCTTTCCTTTATTTGAAATTTACCAGTATCTCAAACACACTTGTCTAATCTTCAAAATAATATTTATGACAAAGAATATAACACTGGGGACGCCCATAACCCCGCACCCTATAAATTTGCCTTGCTTCGCTCGCATTACAGTAAGTTGGTGCGGAATATTTACTCTGGTAGGTCGTGTTTTGCGAACTATTATTCAGATTTATTCAGATACTTTATGAAGGTCATTAACACAAACTGTGAGTAAAGTTGGTTCCAAGATTAATCTTTGCATCTAACACTTCCAGCTTTACCTCCACCTTCTCATAGTTAATACTGTCAAACGTGTTTGATAAATCCATGAAGGCATCTAACTATTATTCATCAAGGTTGATACCAACCTAGCCAACACAGATGGTAACAGTTGATAAATTGCTCTAATTCCAGATCTTTCTTTCACAGTATTTTAATATTTTTCTTTAGGAGTTCTTATATTCCACTACAAGTAATTTTCTGGATTACCTCTGAGATATTTGACAGTAGATATATGGATATATAGCCCATCTTTTTCCATTTTTGTAACTTAGGATTATGAAAGGATTTTAACTGAATCTGGAAAAATTCAGGATTCTATACACAAGTTTATTAACTATCTGACGGGTCCATTCGGGTCCCAGGCACATTGTTGTACATAGTATGTTTATCGGCATCTCATCGTATCTAGTTAGATTCCAACTTTTCATATGAGCTTATCTCACTAGATACATATAATGGAACTCACAACCAGCGAACAGGGATTCAGTAACATTATCATTATTATTACTTCTATGTATGTATCTGTTCTACTTTCTTCCTAAAATTGCTGCTACTCTTATTCGCTTCAATGTCAGCTACAATGTTTCTTTTGATTTATACCAGTCTTTTTCTGAATCATGTTACCTACTTTTCAATTTTATTATGCATTTTATCATATATTATTAATATTTATTAATATAATCCGAAAGACCTAAGATAAAACATAAATAATCGTATATTTATTGACGTTGGATAACATAGATATGATGTCAGACAGCAAGAATTTAGTACCTTAGAATTTACATTTATTTCCATTTGCAGGCAAAATAGTTCAATATTTCTCCATATAAATGTGCTCCAGAACATATAAGTGATGTATATATGTATTAAACTTCTTTAATCAGTAGTACTAGATTGTCAATGAAAATATGAAATTTGCGACGTGTACCCTACATAAAACAAAATAACTTTGATGAGAAACCAAACAACATGAACTATTTTGATGATAGAACTTGTGTAAAATTTGACCAAAATCTGTTGCTTGGGAATTTAAAAACCGACAGAAAAACAAGGGGTATTAGTATAGAAGAACCATTACGTAAATCAAAAGAAAACAGATTAGTATCGCGATTAACAACAAATTTCAAACGCGGTTTGTTTATCAACATTACATCATACAGCAGTATTTGAGGGTTAGACTTTCATCAGATACTATACGGGTAAGCTAGGTTGTTAACATCACTATTGTAATGCTAATTACATCGAGAGTGTACTTGAGAGTTTTAGTGGTTAAAAGAGTTATTTCCTGCATTAACCGTAACATATATTGCGTTCCACACCAATTATTCCATCGAATGTTGCCAATTCAACACAAATACTTTATACGTACTACCATTAGTACAATAAACGTTATTTCTGCTGAATAACACGAATAATTACAAAGGTTAATTCATTGTTAGGTTGACATTGAAGGCAACAAGGTATTTCGTAATTTGTAGTAAATTTACGACTACGTAATACCTATTCTACTGTTGAAAGGAAGTCTATATTACATATATTCACGAGAGTCGCGACTTCATTCAATCCAGCTGAAGAAATAATATAAATAATTTATGACTAGTCTGTTATGTTAAGCGAATCGATTCAATCAGTATAAAGGATACCACATTTAAACGTCTGCCCATCATTTCACGATGTGAAATAATAATAAAAAACGTACATTTCCTGTCACTGTGAATCTTCTATAGCTGTTCTCGTAATTGCCAGTCATTTAATTGAATCAATAGTAGTTTTCTTTCTGCAATAGTATCGGCAATCGGTACCTATAATATCTATGGATAATTACCAATATGAGAGGGGTTAGATTCAGAATGCAATTTCCGGTGTAATTTTCTAATTTTCAAGTTATACACATTGTTGTCGACATTATCATAATTCTGGAACTCTTACAGAGGATTTGAACAATTGTAAAATAACTGAGCGGAAATAACTAACCTGGTGTTAATAACCTGTGGTATGTGTTAAAAAATAGTCTAGTTCAAGTCTAATAAAATTGTGATTAATATAATGATAATATGATGCAGTTTATAATAAATGAGGATGATATGTTATTAACGTCTGAGTGAGCTCAAATCCGTCATATTTATGCTAAAGTTTGATTGTATAGCAATGTACAAACCATTACCAAATAAAAAAGTATGTCTGTTCGGTCATAAGTCATGTATTAGTAAACGTAAACGAATGCGAAACAGTTTTGGTTTAGGTGAGCACCAATTTATTTCCTAAGAATATTACTGCGAACTTGTATTCCAAAAGCTTCAAAAGAACTTAGATTTGCTAGTATACGAAGGTGGATGCAGAAGACTTTGAGAGAGATTTTGTATACTGAAGAAATGATTATATACGAAGTCTGTCATAACCAGTATCCAACTCGAAAAAGTATTTCGAGGGGTATGAGTCAAAAAATCATAAAGCAACGGTTTGCTGCTAAACCTGTGAATGCTGTAGCAGATTCAATCCCCAGAGCCAGATACCCAAGGAGACACCATACAAATACTCGTATGGGTTGTATCAATGCTTGATATGCAAGACAGCCGACACAAACTGTTTGCAATACAAGGAAGAAATGTGTAAACCGACTGAAAAATTAGGATAAAACAGATATAGGAAGATGATGTCTAAAAATATGGAAAAAGTTACAAACGGTAAGTCAGATAAACTATTAAACGATTTATATGTCATCTACAAGTAGAAAACCTTGTAAATAACGACGCTAAAAATAGGTCTAAATTAAAAATGTTGACTAAATTTATCGGGGATATTCAAGATTATGCCTATAAAAATTTGAAATAGTAACGACAGATAGCCTTAACATTAGCACCCCTCAGTGACATGCGCCAATAACAGAAGTATCAGGTGGTGAGTTATTATTATCAGCGTGAGTGAACTAACATTTTCTGAGGAGTTGGAAACCCACCAAAAACAAAACACAGAGATAGGGCAGTGTAGTTAATGCAACACCCAAGCAGCAAGAAGCAAAGTTTCATTTTTGTGTTGGTATTGTGAGAATTTAAGGCTCCACGAAGATTTCTGTCTTGATCTTCGACAGTATGTCGACAAATGGTTTGATCCTTTTCCAAAAATAAACCGTGTTTATTGGAATTGTAAACAGTCACAATCACAAAATTTCTAGTAATGTTTAACATTCTTTATCTGTGCTAACAAATATTTTAAGCAATTTTTCTTACACTTTTTCAGAATTCTGTGCTGCGCTAAAAGCTCTCATACCGAACAAATGAAGTAAATTGGAATATCAGTCTACTTTTCACATATTAAAGTTAGCATTTTGAAAAATTGCAGTGTAAACGCTTTTATGAACATTCTTATTAATGAAAAATTAACAAAATCGAGATAATTTCTTCTTATACTTCTTTCCTATTCCTATTATAGAAATTACCTATTACAACTTTTATTTTATGAATTGCATGTGTGTATGTGTTTTATTTGCTCATTACTTCATCGTAAATAATGTTGCGCTATCAATTATATCCCAACGAAATTTGCGAAATCGAAGTACTTCCGTAGGGAGACAAGTGTCACTGACAAGATTCGACTTCTGGAGCATAAGCACTGACCTACGTATAGCCAACTGCTCTTACCTCTGGTTAGTGATGTTCATGTTAATTTTGATATTCAATAGAACATTTTTGGACAGGCATAAGAAAAGAAGATTACTTTAATATGAGATTACAGTAATATTATATGTATGTAATGTGTTTTTCCACAATCGCCTAATTCAGGAACTGATTCTGGAAGCTTTAATAGCTGGCGTACCCATGCTTCATGAACCGACGGAAATATAAAAAAAATAACGATATAGGAACGTCAGAATTTATGCATATGCGACCATAGTATCTTGTTATGACAAGAACGACGTTTTTATCTTATGCAGCTTTAGCTTGGGTAGTAAATAAAATATCCATGTGAAAGATCAGATTCACTATAGGTCGACCAAAATCTCGTAGCAGTTGTGCTTTAGTCAAAGAGGCTGGGCAAACGTATGACGTTGCAACACGCAGCTGTGATTGATGTCAGATCGACTAATATGCAGTTAGCTAACCGATTGTCTGCCAGCGAGAGAAATGTGGCTAAAGCTATAACCCGAAAGCAATTATGTCATCGTATACGCTCCACCAGCATGCGCAGAACGCGCCATCACTGCCACGACATTTTGGTCGACCTTTCTAATAGTACTTCCATCTTCCCAAAATTCATACACAGGACAAATTGCAGCAATTGTGCAATTTTCCATCTCAGGTCTGTAGTTGCCAATATAAAAATTTGCTTCAATCAATAAAAATTGGATACGCTTTAACAATTCCTGCCCAAAAAAACATTGCTTTGAGTCTAAACTGATCTGAAACTATTCTCACCATTTTGTAAATAGATTTTCTCAGGCAAATATGCGCTTTGAGTATTAATTGTACACATCACCTGATCGTTGAAAAATCCACATAGAGAATATTAAACGCACCAATAACTTTACAAATTCACACAATATGTTTAAGCAAGAATAAATTTGATTACAATAATTTACCACTCACCATATTAAAATATATATTTACTTTGAACTATATAATTATGATAGAAAGGACGTAATCCCAACAAATAATTGAGAAGTTGTGTAAGAAAATGTATTGTCAACCTACAGATAGATAGTTCCCTTCTAATAATTATTTTTCCTATTCAAACGCAGACATTGTGCGGCAATTACAATGAATTAATATTAAGCCATTCTAATAAACCTTCATAAATATTAAGACTTGATATTGATATTAAGCCGTTGTCATAATAACACAGATATTAAAATGGTAATAGCAGTACAGGCAAGTAATTTACTTGACAGGTAATTGTTAACTGAATTGCTCACAATCACTCGCAATGAACGAACTTGTGCAAGATACTACATTATACAGTGAGATATATGAATTAGCATTGGGAAGTGTTTTAGACTTAGACGTTTCAAAAAATTATACTCCTATAATTATATAGTCAAATACGTAGATGCTGGACAGCAATAATCGATCTTGTAATAGAACTGTCATTTTCTTATTATAAACCAAACAAACAGGTATTTTAAATAGCATTTAATTACAACTACGAAAAAATGATAAAAGAAAATGAAAATAACTTTGCATGTATAAATCTGTCTAGAAAATGTCTTAATTCAGTAACTTACTTTTAATAAATATGTCATAATGTAAGTATATACATAGGTATATGTACCTTTAATGCTAATGACAAAAAACGATTAGAGTAGGTCTGCTAGTCAAAGTCAATCTAACGTGCTACCAATAACTTCATTTGAACAGGAGACGCAAATTGTGATGTCTTTGGCGAACTAGTTAATTGCTGCATGCAATGCAAACATATTTTCAGAATATTACAAATCCCTAAGAAATTTAGTTACTACGTCGTGCAGAAAAGAAAGAAAAACATATTTTGATGGTTGTATAAAGATTAGCCCAATTTGAACGTTTCAAAAAATAAATCGCGTGAGTTGCCTATGCATCTTGCGGACGTTGAAACTATTAATCTGCATTTTATTAACTCTTCAAAAAAAGTTTTTATCCCCTGACATCGATTTGATTAATTTTTACTGTTCCACTATTAAACAAGCTGTAACGAATACTTTAGGTTTTGTTGCGGTTGATGAAGATGCCATCTTTAAACTTTACTTGCAATTAAAACCAAGTCAGCAGGGGTTGACCAATTAGGAATACAGATTTAGCATTTATGTTTGCCGGGTTTACTTCCAATATTTACACACTTAATTAACTACTGTATCTTTAATTCGATTTTTCCGAGTTTATGGAAATACGCACATGTGCTTCCGTTACCTAAGAATGCGCAACCGCAAACTGTTGGGGATCTTAGGCCGATAAGTATATTGCCTGTACTTTCCAAAATTCTGGAGAAGACATTGGATATGCCGATTAGGCAACATTTACATATGTGTTAATAACGTTTATCCTTCTCTGCAATCTGGTTTTAGAGCTGGTCATAGTTGGCAACGCCACTATCAAACGTTACTGACGATATTTTCCGTAACCTAGACAAGGGACAAACTGCGGCTTTGGTATTGCTTGATTTTTTCCAAAGCATTCGACAATATAAATTTTAACATGTTGTTATCCATATTGCACTAGATACGGTTCGGTAGTAATGCCATTACGCTTTCGCATAATTGTATGAAGATCAATCCTTCTAAATCCCGTGTTATGGTGTTTTGCAAAAGAGTTTATCATTCTCGTTTGCTGGAAAACTTGAAATTAGATGGTGTTGTGCCGTCTGTTGTGGACGAGGCAAAGAATTATATTATATTTCTGCTTGCTTTCAAAGAGCCTACTGGGCGTTGAAAATAATATTCCAACAATACATGTATACAATTCCTTTTTGCTGCCTCTTCTAAAGCGGCTCTTTCAACCGCGGTCTGATGTTTATATGTGTGCGTCAAGCTTACCAAGCTTAACCGCCGCTGAACGGATTAAACCACAACAAAATTGCCACACAAAAGAGTGACTTCTAAGGAAGTCAATAAGACATAAAATAAAGGGATATTACATGCATATATGTATGTATATGTACATACTTATGTAACTATATATGTTGGATAAGCGAGAAAATGTATATTTTTTATTACTACATTAATGGTATATAGTAGTTGTTACCATTACCTGATGTAGATTGTTTGCTCTGGTTTTCTTGATTTATCTTTCATAAACTTAGCAAAGTTAGCAAATTTCATAGTAGTTCGGTGTTAATTAATAGATCAATTTTCCTGAGTAATTACATTTGATAAATTCTTGCATAATTGGTATATGGATATGGTATATCTCCCTAACTGTTGGATAGTGGTCTTTAGTATTATTTACTCCCTTTCCCAAAATTTATAATCCTATTAATTTTAGTGCCCTCAGACCAATATCCACCCTTCCGCTGCTTTCAAAAATACCGGAGAAGATAGTCGAAAGGCAAATTCGTACTTATCTAGCTGCAAATTCTATTTTTCTAAGTCAAAAGTCGGGGTTCAGTGCAGGATATAGTTGCGTCACAGTTTTGTCACATATTACAGATAAAATTTTTAAAGCAATGGATGATAACTTGGAGACGGTATTGGTTTTTCTAAATTATTCGAAAGCGTTTGACACTGTTTCGATCAAACTTCTTTCAAAGGAAAATGAAGAATCCTGTAGAACAAATTCGTGGCTCATGGTAAAATATCAAATCAGCTATCTGTCACATCTGGAGTTCCTCAAGGAAGTATCTTGCAAAAGCATGTTCTTAGTAAAGAAATTAAAACTCTTTCAGTCAACTCGTTGGTTCTAAGTCACGTAAATTACTGCGACGTTGTTTGTGGTTTTGCGTTGGAATCTGCTGACAAGTACCGTCTCGGGAGACTATAAAATTCCTGTCTGCGTTTGATTTTTGGCATCAGAAAATATGACCACATAAGTCACAAGCCTAAAGCACAGAATTGGTTGAATATGGTTAATAGGCAGAAACTTCGTGCATTGTGCTTCTTTCATTCTATAATTGTTACGAGAATAGCTCACTACCTATACAACAGATTATTTTTTCGTACCGATGTGCATAATTTGAATTTACGCCTTAAGGGTTTGCTTACACAACCGCATCACCTTACAACTCTTTTAGGCGGTCCACAAGAAGGAACCTAACAGATATTGAGATGTAAAGATTGGCTATAGGTGTCTGTTGCATTTCTACAATTTTGTGGCTCTCTTCACACATTATATTATGTTTATGTGTTTAGGTACAGGGTACTAATTGCGCAGTATCTCGTATAATTGTATTAGACCTTGAGCACCTTCATCAGCTTTGGGCTCATCCCTCTATTTTTCAGAGATTTCGACACCTTTTCTCGTGCTACTGTATCAACAGCGTCTTCAATATTGATAAAAGCTAAAACACTTATTTAGCTTTCATATTGAACCACTTTGGAAGTTATGTATGTACTTAGTGGGAAACATAGATAGATCTTGTAAGCATCTGCATTTTCAGAAGCCACTTTGTCATTCTAATAGTTATGGTTCTATTATGTTTCTCAATTTAGATTTTTGTACATATTTGATTAGATTTGTTACAAGTCATTAATCGTAAAACAATGCAGGAGACGAATCTTCATGTTGTGGAATACGCAGCAGCTGTTAAAATTAGAATTTAGGTTTGAGGGTGGCGTTGCACTGCAGCTTGGTGATTTATTGTAATACCTTCTTACATGAGCTACTGGTTGCTAGGATTTGCCTGTAGCTCCTCATCCAGTCTCGAAGGGCTTTAATAAACTGGAATAGTTGTCATGGTTTCAAGGAGAGTATTTCTCCCTCAATGACGGCTTTATCGAAATGGCCAGCACGAATTTCTGCGATAGCCGTGCGTGAGTGTTTCAAACCAGGAATATTTTCCCAGAAAGCCCTAATCTTCTCCTCCCTGTCTTCTGAGTTCTTTTTCATAGGTGGTCATTCCTATTCCGCAGAAGGTTTCCGGTCCCATAAATTATGTTATGGCGGCTGCTTTGACAATAGATTAGCTTTCTCGTTACTACTGATTCCAATGTGTCCTGGTACCCAGCATAATACAACTCTATTGTCACTGCCTACTTTGTTTAGTTTTCTTAAACATTCCCAGAGTAACTTCGATTTGATGGTCTTCTTTACGGTATCAGTACACATTTTCATTATCTCAGTAAGAAACGTACGGTAGCAAAATTTATTAGTTGTTGACAATTGCAAAGCAGCATCATGTACCCGACTCACACACTTGAAGAGCGATAAGCCAATTGCAATGTTCGTTAACAAAAAAGTTTTCGTAACTCATAGCGTGATTTTCCAACACTGTTACTATTAGAAAAAAGCAAAGGCAAAGTCGACAAGTATCAACAACACTACACAAGCCACAAAAGACTGAATGCGCCTTCGCACTGCAGTTAATGCAGAAATTTTACCTTTTCAACAGTTTTTTTCTTTAAGTCTCCTTTATGACTTCATACCCATACCTTTTCGATTTTCCCATTTCCGTCTCAGTTTCCGATCGTTTCATATTACCATTTCTATCGTTTAGAATACATTCATTCCAGATGTTCCAACCATTGTATTTTTCTGCATTGCAAAATGTGTCAGTCCATCCTTAGATAGCTTTCAACATTTTTTTTTTCTTTGCACTTATTTGTTTGCTATTATTTGTACTAACAAAGCTGTCGGCGCACTTAATGTGATTTCTTCTTCTTTCCTTTGACAATGGCTATGTCATATGTCACATGAAATTCAAAATGTTCCAAGCTTTTTCCATTTACACATCTTATTATACTCTAAAATTACGTACTGCTATATATTTATTGCTTCAATTTATTAATTCTTATATACAGAATTGCATATAGTGGAAGGTATTATCAACGGGGACGACTCGTTAGTCGAACGAATCAAATATGTAGTTTTCATAAAAATTTAATTGAGGTTAGCAAACAGAATATTTTTCATAAAATCTAGAACTTTGAAATACACAGTTAGAAATAAGGATTCCATGTATTCTTAATTTCAATCAAACACATCACCTCAATACCAGAGGAAATCAAAAATTTCCGTTCAAACATTATATCATATGACAACTATTGCAATATAAAAAATGCCACTATGAAAGTTGTAGCAGCGGAAGGAATAGGTTAACGCTGTTTTAGCACAAAAACAAAATCAAATAGAATATACCTAACTGCAATGCACTGGCTTGAAACTTATTGATATATGTACAAACATATTTGGAAAGTGTTCGTTTTAGTACTAGGAAATATGAAAAAAGCAGGGCCGTAAATACCTTTGCGGTCTCAGAAGATTGGCAGAGCCCTGCTTCTCATCGGTTTATAAACCTAACCTCAAACCCAAAACGGGTATGCTGTAGTATAAATTACTGTGACTAGAACTATAAACTATCCACTAGTTTGTTAAACATAATGTAGGTTCAAGCACATTCTTTAATATTTACAACGATCTGTATACTGTGTAGTAGGTATATCGGGAAAGAAAAAAAAACAAGTTCTTTCGCAAGTGAGAAACGTTTCTAAATAAATCGACATCCGTTACTGGAATGATGAAGCATACCACACATGCGAATTGTCGAAGTGTGAGGTCCGTTGATTTTACACCATCTTCTTATTATTTATACAATTCCTTTTTGCTGCCTCTTCTAAAGCGGCTCTTTCAACCGTGGTCTGATGTTTATATGTGTGCGTCAAGCTTACCAAGCTTAACCGCCGCTGAACGGATTAAACCACAACAAAATTGCCACACAAAAGAGTGACTTCTAAGGAAGTCAATAAGACATAAAATAAAGGGATATTACATGCATATATGTATGTATATGTACATACTTATGTAACTATATATGTTGGATAAGCGAGAAAATATATATTTTTTATTACTACATTAATGGTATATAGTAGTTGTTACCATTACCTGATGTAGATTGTTTGCTCTAGTTTTCTTGATTTATCTTTCATAAGCTTAGCAAAGTTAGCAAATTTCATAATAGTTCGGTGTTAATTAATAGATCAATTTTCCTGAGTTATTACATTTGATAAATTCTTGCATAATTGATGGTATATCTCCCTAACTGTTGGATAGTGGTCTTTAGTATTATTTACTCCCTTTCCCAAAATTTATAATCCTATTAATTTTAGTGCCCTCAGACCAATATCCACCCTTCCGCTGCTTTCAAAAATACCGGAGAAGATAGCCGAAAGGCAAATTCGTACTTATCTAGCTGCAAATTCTATTTTTCTAAGTCAAGAGTCGGGGTTCAGTGCAGGATATAGTTGCGTCACAGTTTTGTCACATATTACAGATACAATTTTTAAAGCAATGGATGATAACTTGGAGACGGTATTGATTTTTCTAAATTATTCGAAAGCGTTTGACACTGTTTTCAAAGGAGAATGGAGAATCCTGTAGAACAAAT